>CP092865.1:24770322-25025652 GCA_030710605.1 Cordylochernes scorpioides
AAAGTGCGGCGCTCTCGCCACATATATATTTACAGTGCAGTGTCACATAAAAAGGCAGTATTTTTTTGATGATCACTTTTGAATTCCCCCCAACTGCCTATTTCCATATACACCTTTAAAAAAAAAAAAAAAAAAAGTACAAAGTACAAAAATATACACAAATGGTCTTGTGATAGGTTCTTCTGATAATTTAATTAGCGTAAATGTTTTCTTTATGCCTAATCTAAAAATCAAGATACTTCATAGACAAAGCTTCATTAATTATATATAGGTTTTTAACTTCAAATTAAAGTTTTTTTTTATTTCAAACTAGCCGAATGACCTGGGCAACGCCCGGATTTTACCCGATTAAATGTTTTATTCAAATACTATACGTTACAATTATAAATTGGCGCTGTGGATGTCACTCTTGTGAAACGTCCCGCTCCAAACTGTGTGTCTGAGAAGCGATATTTTTATAGAGAGATGATCTGGCTTTATGTCTTTTGCTTGAATGAATGCTTTTCTGTTAGAATTTTGTTCCTGAATACTAAAAATGAACTGGCTTTACCCGTGGTCTCTGCTTTTTGGAATTTTTCCCGATATAATTTTGTATCTGATGATCAAACATGATACAGCAATATTGTCATAATCATTTTCTGAATAAAAACAACTTTTTTTGCCAGAACTTGTCAATTTCAAATTTTCTTGGCTAAAAAATCCGATAAATATCTCTTCCAGATTTTTTTCTATGTCCTGTTAAAACACGTTTTAACATGTAGCATTAGGTCAGCTGATATTACCTCCCATCTTCACCGCTAGAGGCGCTGCTGCGAGCGAAAGCGCAAATTTGCAACGCAATTAGCAAATAACTCGAAAAATATTTGGATAGAGAACCTGAAATTTTCACTATAAGATTTTTTCCAGATTCTACTCTATACTGTTAAAATTTCAGTCAGATTAGTTACGTATTGTGGACGTGTATAGCCGACATAGAACAAACACACTTACATACATACATACATACATACATACATACATACATACATACATACATACACTGACTTTTATATATATAGGAATTAAAGATTTTTAATTTCAAATTAATGTTTATTGAAAATTTTTTTCTGCAATCGCATTAAACCCAGAATAAAACTTTTCGTTTCTTGTGGTGTAATTATTATTTATTTCAAAATAAATATTTGAAATACAAAATTCTTAAAACTTAAATAAATCCTTTAATAAGTTATGATAATGAACACCAATACATCACCTAAAGAAGTAACTGTTGAAAATAATACAGGAAGTCCGTTAAATAAACGTCATTATCAGCAAATAATGCAGGTCACAGAAGATTCTGATGATAGCAATTTAGAAGATGAAGAAAACTTACCTATTCCTCGTTGCAGAAACCGCAGGGGAAATTATGTTAAAACGAGTATTGACAAAAAGGAGATTTTGATAAAATGCTATAAAGAAGGTAAAGCTATTGCAGATTCAGCAGAATTAGCTGGAATTAATAAAAACACAGCCACTTCTATAATTAGAAGGTATAAGAAGGATGGATGTGAGATTATTAGACGAAATCCTGGTGGAAAAATAAATGTTAAATTAAATGATGAGATTTTAAACTATGTGGAGAAATTAATTGAAAAAAAATCCATCAATTACTTTTAAAAATATTAAAAAAAAAAAATTTGGAAATAAAAACTCCCACATGACCACGAACGACGGTATTTAATGCATTAAAAGCTTTAAAAATAACATTAAAAACTGCCACAATTAACCAGGGCCGTTTAAACTCCAAATCAACAATTGAACAAACGCCAAAATTATGCACTCTATTTTTCACAAAATGCTCCACAAACACATGAGAAAATAATTTTTATTGATGAATTCAGTTTGAACTATCATCTTCGCAGAAATAAAGCTCGATCGAGGATAAATACTTCAGCCCATGTAATAGTTCCAACAACAAGAGGAAGAAATGTTTCATTAATTTTAGCCATGAATTCAAATGGTATTATACATATTCTCAAATAATTTCTAACTCAACAGTAAATTCAAATGTTTTTATTACATTTCTTGATGATTATTTAATAAACTTGCTGAAAGTAACATCGTAGAAGCATGGCTGGACAATGCCAGAATCCATAAAACTCGGGAGGTGCACGAAAAGATTAGTGAGACTAATCATACGTTAATTTTTATATCACCATATTCCCACATTTTAAATCATATAGAAAAGGTATTTTCAAAAATAAAATTGTCTACACAAAAATTTGCTGGCCGATCCACAAAATAATCAAAATTTGGAACAGATTACTGAAGAATCAGTGACCACTGTAACTTCTACTGATTACAACAATTATTACGTTGACATGTCTAGGAAACTACCGCTGGCTGTAGCAGAAAAACCATTGCAATAAATGCTTTGTCCAAATTGCTTTATTTAACTTTTTTTAATTCTTATTCTTCATAGTATTCATTTTTTTGTAAATATTCAATATTACATTAGATAAACTTCAATTTGAAATAAAAAATCTTTAATTTGAATTAAAAAAAGAATTAATTTGAAATTAAAAAAACTTAATTTGAAGTTAAAAACCTATATATACACTCATGGACAGAACTTAAGGGAAGCGGAATGTTTTTGATGTTGTGCCTTTCATCTGTTTTGTTGAAGAATACAAGCACTTTTGTTCGGTGTGTCGTTGTTGTCGTTGTTTTTTACCGCTTAAAGACAGGAGGGAAGTTTAAATAAAGGACAGGAGAGGATGATAAGCTTCTGGAAGTTCTATTTTTCTATTGATGCTGTTCAGTTTGTGGGATACTATGGATTTCTAGAATAAGTCTTTGGTGTAAGATATGTATGTGCCTGTAATGTATGGTGGGGTTTTTAATGTTGAAAGTGTGGCCTGTGCTCTGCATATGTTGATAAATGAGGGACCTGGTATCTTGCCTGGAAATATTACGGGAATGTTCAGTCATCCTGATGGACACAGATCTACCCGTCTCACCAACGTAAGTGGCAGGACACTGTTCACATGAGACGGAGTAGACTGCGCCCACAGAACGAAGGGGGTCAGGAGAGCTGAGGACTTAGTATGAGATGACGGAGGGATGAAAGAAGGTTCAAGGAATTTTTATATATGGTACGGATGCCATAGGATTTAAGTTTTCCGGCTATATCAACTGAGGAGGGGGAGTAAGGGAGAAAACACAATGATCTGTAAGTCTTGGAAGGATTAGAAGATGTAGGTGTATAAGTATATTTATTAATGAACGAGAGCGGAAAAGAAGCTGCGGAGAGCTGGGTTATGATACGATTTCTTTCTATTATTTTAAAGATGTCTATGGAACAATGGTGAATATTCTTTTTGTGAGAGTTCTAGTAAATGATTTTATGGGAGGTAGGACAGTGAGAATTGTAGTGAGTGTAGCAGGGGGGGGGGCATTGTTTTTATGATAAACTGTAGTGTGAAATGAGGATGGGGTACGAATAATTAAAATATCTAGGAATGGGATAACATGGTTAGTTTTCAGTTTCTAGAGTAGAGGAAATATCCTGATTGTAATTATTAATGGTTAATAGAATGAAGCTCTCCTGACCTTTTTTTGCATATACAGAAGATATCATCTATGTATCTTCGCCAGAACTGAATTTCTGTAGAGAGGGTATGGGTGATCCAATCATCTATTCTAGTCATGACTATTTCAGCAATAATGGTAGATAGAGGGCTGCCCATTGGGGAGCCCCTGAACTGTCTGTAATGGTGCTGTAGGAATGTGAATGTGTTCATGCTTAAGCATATTTTGGTAAGCTGGACTATGGTTGAAAAAGTGTGGGTATCAACATTTTGCGACTGAAGGAAATGAATCAAGCTATCTGTGATGAGTTCATGAGGAAGACAGAGGTAGAGGAGGTGACGTCGAAGGAACACATAGTAAAGGCAGATCAGGTTTAAGAGCTGTTAATTCATTAATAAAGTGAGGGGTGCTGTTAATTGAAAAGGTATTATTGTAATTGGTTAATAAAGGGGAGAGGAAGCTGGAAAGATATTTAGCCAGAGGGTAAGCGGGCGATAAGTGATAGGCTATGATGGGACCGAGAGGTACTTCTGGTTTATGTACCTTAGGGAGGCCGTATATATAGGCTGAACTATGGAGGTTAAGGTAAATGAGATATATTTTTCAGGTGAGATGTTTTTAGATTTCTTGAGTCGGAGAAGTGAGGTTCTGAAATCCTTGACAACAGAGAGGCTGATTTGGTCTGTGATGGGTGAGAAAGTGGTGTCATCGCTGAGTAAATTATGCATTTTTGAAATATAACTATCCTGATTCAAGATAACTGTATTAGCACCCTTATATGACCTAATGATAACTATTGATTTATGAAGTTTGAGTTTTTTAAGTGTAATGGTGTTTTCAAGATGGTTAGAGGGAGGAAGAAAGGGCTTAGATAGATTCTTAGCTACTATGGATCTGATGGAAAACTTCTCTTGCAGATTGAAGGACTTGATGGATGATTCAATGGCGCTGATGATCACTGGAGGATTGGGATTGGAGGGGGATGCGGTATTCAGTCCTTTCTCGAGAAGCAAGGTCTCAGATGGCGACAGAGTGTGGTTTGATAGGTTAATGACAGTAGAAGACTTGGGGCCAAGGTCACGAGAGAAGGTGTAACCGAAGGCATATTTCTTTTTCCAAAAGAGAAGTTTTTTTATGGTGTCTGTCGAGAATTGTTTTTTCTTGAGACTTGATATCGATAGTGATTTTTATAATATGCTTTGAAAGGTCTGCCAGGGGGATTCTTTCGGATACTAGAAATATAAGACCTTTGATTGACTTGGTGAGAAATCTAATATTAGAGAAGCAATTTTTGATTATTGCATTAAGTAGCTGCTGCTGGGTTTTTATGAGGATGTGTTTTGAAAAAGAACTGCCAACTGGGTCATTTAACCTGAGGGAAGGGGGGGATAAAATCAGCACTTTTGCAGAGACGGTTGAATCTAAGGTGGCATCTCCAACGCGAAGAGATTCGCGTGGAGAGATTCATAAGCATAGAGTAATAATGAATTTACAAATATAGGTAAAGAATTCTTCCTGGATTGAATTTAGACGATAAAAACATGGCGAAGGGAAGACAAGTTTCTTTTATGATGCATTAGGGCAAGCTTTCGGGCAAAAGCCCTTCAACAGGCGCAATAAAAATGGCACTATGAACGATACCGATGGCTGTAGTGAATATATACAAACACATATTAATTTACATAAATATAGAAAAAAGCATGCAAATGAGCAATTTACCTATTTGTGAAAATAAAAATCATAGAGGATAATTCAAGAGATGCAAAACCATAGCTGAAGGAAAGAAATATTAATGAAACATATAGTATGTCTGAAATGGAGTATTAAGTATATAAAAGAGAAAAAATATTACATAAAGGCCAAGAGAGCTTGATATGCGTCGGGGAGGTCAATTTTACGGTTAAAAACATGAGGAAAGTTTAAATAAAGGACAGGAGAGGATGATAAGCCTCTGGAAGTTCTATTTTTTCTATTGATGCTGTTCAGTTTGTGGGATACTATGGATTCTAGAATAAGTCTTTGGTGTAAGGTGTTAATGTTGAAAGTGTGGCCTGTGCTCTGCATATGTTGATAAATGAGGGACCTGGTATCTTGCCTGGAAATATTACGGGAATGTTCAGTCATCCTGATGGACACAGATCTACCCGTCTCACCAACGTAAGTGGCAGGACACTGTTCACATGAGACGGAGTAGACTGCGCCCACAGAATGAAGGGGGTCAGGAGGAGCTGAAGACTTAGTATGAGGATGACGGAGGGATGAAAGAAGGTTTGAGGAGTTTTTATATATGGTACGGATGCCATAGGATTTAAGTTTTCCGGCTATATCAACTGAGGAGGGGGAGTAAGGGAGAAAACACAATGATCTGTAAGTCTTGGAAGGATTAGAAGATGTAGGTGTATAAGTATATTTATTAATGAACGAGAGCGGAAAAGAAGCTGCGGAGAGCTGGGTTATGATACGATTTCTTTCTATTAGATATTCTATTAAATAAAAGTATAATGTGTAAAAATTTATACAACATACAGCAAAAATAGAATGGAAATGAAAACAAAAAATGCCGCTAATTTTTAAAAGATTTTTATAACCCAGTATTTTTAATAGATTTTATCATTATGGGACCGAAAATAGGTTTGTTATAGGGGTAGTTCGTTATAACGATGGTATTTTCAATGGAATGCAATTGGGAATCGCCGTGGGTTTGTTATAAGGGAAGGTTCGCTATATCCAGGGTTCTTATTAGCAGGATTTTACTGTATATATGGTGAAAAGACTAAAATTCTTCAAGCATTAACACCTTTCAAATAAATCACTTTTTTTTTTTTAGTATTTTCCGGTTTTTGACTTATTTTCTGAATATTTTACCCTGAATTGAACTTGTTATGCCAGCCCTTGTTGGCTTCAAAATCATTATAATTCACTTTCATGCATTAAAAAAATGACCTTTTGTTTATGAGTACATTTATTGGATCCTTTTAGTCTATAGCTTGAATTAATCAGGTATAGTGCTTTTCTAAAAGAGAAAATGATGCTTACAATTGTGACAAAAGTTGGGTTGATTCCTCTTTGAAGCTTTCTCCTTAGCCCCATATAGTAGAAATGTTATATGATAAGGCACAATTTCTCAATCAGCACTTTTGTCTGAAGATGGTAACAACACTGTTACACCGAAATGTCACACACTATTTTTTGTTTATTTGGATTTGGTCTTATTACCCCTGTGTTTAGTAATAAAGCACAATTTGGATTACAGATTTTATTAAATTACAGTTAAACCTGTCTATAGGACTCACCAAAATAGGGTGCTATAGAGAGGGGGTGCTATAGACAGGTTGCTTAATAAATTATTTTAAAGGGCAATAATTTTGTATGTTTAATGTTGTATATAGCATTTATATCATTGGCATTGCTTAAATGAAATATATAAAGTAATTAATAAACTTGAAAACAATAAAGGAAAGTTGATAATTAAAAAAAAAAAACAAAAACCATATTAAGATCTACAACAAATCTTGGGGGGTTATAATTAGAAATTATGTGAAGAACCTAAAAGCTAATAAATTTGTAGTTTTATGTGCAAATAGAGCAAATTATAGTAAATTCACGCGTACTGAATTATACACTAGACGAATGACCCGGCTTCTCACGAGAATTCCCTCGAGTGCAATTTCCATCATACTGAAAGTAAATAGTAAATAGTTGCTAAAAATAGCAACAAAACAAAGCCATCACAAAAATAACAAAACATAAGAACCCCATAGGCAACACACAAAAACATATAAAGTTTTTAGATGTAGGCCAAACTGCATTGTTCACTAACTGTTTTTTTTTTTTTTTGCTTATCCCTAGTACAACGTGGTACAGGCCATGATAATCATGGTGGGTAGTTAGCGACTGCTTTTACTGTAAGTGCACCACATGTCTACACATGTGAAAAGCAGTTCGACTTTGCACTTACTAATGCCAGAGCCCCGTTTGGTTACTTGCACTCGCTGGTGGGGTTGGACTTTTGCAAGAATCGGGGGCCATTGGAGCATTTTTTTTTCTTTAAACAGAAAAAAGTGTCCAATGCGGGTTCGAACCCGGGTCCTAGTGGTCGAAAACCAAACGGTTAACCAGCCTTCCACCGACCCCCTTTTAGGTCAGAGAATAACAAAACAAAAGCCAATTCAACAATGACTAAAAATAAGAATCCCCTTGTTATACACAGCAACATTAAATTGGTAAATTTTGTCATAATTACAACTAACTGTAATCAACATGATTAAAATGAATTTCTCTCTAAACAATCCAGCAAATAAAAAAAATTAAGGCAAAAAAAAATAATAAAAACCAATGGCTAAAAATGCTAAACTGGACAATCTCAAATATTTTGTGCTCCTAGCTTAATATCTGAGCATACAAAAAGAAAGCAGCATAATAAAAGTACCACAATATTGCCCATCTAGCCAAATAACAGACATGTCAAAATAAATTTTCTTAAAAAAAAAAAACAAAAGGGCACATGCAACGTAGCAAATATGTGTTTGCAAATGACTGCTACTGCTTTTTAAAAAATAGATAAAAAAACAAAGGTCAGAACAAAAATTAATAAAAAATACGTACTACTTACTGTAAAGTTAATTTCGTAGTTTTTTTTTTTAATTGCATTGTGTGCACTTACCGTAACTTAGCAATAAAAAATTTCTCTCAACTTTGTCAAAAAAAGTAACACTCGTATAAAAAGATATTCAAAAAAGTACTCAGGCAACCTAAAAAAAAATGCAGAACGCTCATTGGTTGCTTAATAGGCCTGGTGTTGTTACTTCGCATGTATTTACTCCGCGTAAAAAAAAGTTCTTCAAATGGAAAAAATAAATACCACAAATACTAAACAAAATGTAGCCAAAATTTTTTCTCAGGTTTATGAAAAGCGACATTGAAAATTAGGTACCAATAGGTCAGTAGTTTTTGAGTTTATCGCGGAAAAGACAACAGACATTAACTTTTATATTTATAAGATATATTTTTATTTACCTCAAAAATATCGTTTCAAGTGAAATTACTTGAAAAAAACTTCTAATATCAGCTTTTCTTGCATCTTTCAAGGTTATTTTCCTAAATGCTCCTTCAAAGTTCATGATAAAATTTAAAAGTTCATCAGAATCCTTTTAGGCTGAAAATATCTTAAGTCCATCAATATATGCTCTAGCTTCTGAAAAAGACACTATTTTTGCAGACTGAGATTCCTCCAATTTCTTCATCTTCACTTTCGTTTTATCCAAGGCCATTATCAATTCAAATGATCCATTTCCCAATCAATTTGGTTGTCACTTTCAAAAATACCTTCTTCTTCAAATTCCCTTAACGGTTTTAAAGTGCACCCAAACATCTCTTGGGCCATAGTTTCTAGATTTCTTTCTTCATTATATCTTTCAAATTCATCAGGTTCATCTAAAAGAAAATTGAAGCCTGTTCTATAAAAGCATTTTTAAATAGTTTCAGGTGAAAATTCATCCCGAGAGTTTTTTATCCAAAAAGTTATGTCCAAAAGATTAAATAATTTATAAATCTCAGGACCAGTCATGTCAGGGACGGTTCGTGGCTGTTTCAACAGTGAAATGCCTCTGTCTAGTCCTAAATTTCAACTTGAATACCTGAATGATTACTTGGTCTAGGGGTTGGACAAGTCCAGTAAAATTGGCAGGAAAAAAAAAAAACAATTTGACATTACCAAATTTTATTTTGACCTGGGTGCGGGCATTGTTAAAAAAAAAGAAGCACTTTCCTTTTGGTGATACCCATTTTTGTATCAAAATCCTTGACTATTTTTGTAAAAATATCACTTGTGGTCCAAGCACTATTGTTACTATCATAGGTAACTGGAAGATTGTGTGACTTTAGGTTTTGAAGCACCTGGGATTTTTAGCTTTTCCAATCACAATTGGTTTTTCTTTCTCTCCAAGCACATTGGTCAAAAGGACTATACTCCCTCCTTCTCTCTTTACTATTTTTGACCGCTTTAGTCGTGTCACATTTCATTTTCAAAGACTTTTTTTTTATACTGCCTTGTAGAAAGTCCAGTTTCATCAAGGTTAAAAATATCTTTAGGGGAATACCCATTACATATTTTTATCAAACTTGCCTTCCAATTTTCAATTGTGGCCTCTTTCACATCCCCAGTTTCTTCACTATGGGAACCAAATATTATTCCATACCTACTTCTAAAGCTTTCAGGCCAACCATTTGATGCACTAAAACTTTGGAAGCTTCAAACCAGCTCAAATTTGAATGCTTGTTCTTGTAACATTTGACCAGAAACATAATTTTGTGGGCCTTCATATCTGTGAAAAACTTCCAAACAAGATCATTTACCGCATCAAATTTGTTGATTTCTTCCTTCTTTTTTCTTTTTAGAAGAGGATTCTGATTAAATTCTTTTTTCTTAATCAACCTTTCAACTTGTGTTTGGCTAATTCCATATTTATTCGCAACGGTCGGCATGCTTTTTCCCTATTCACGTTCCTTTATCACTTCGAGTTTTTGAGGTAAAGTTAAGTGCTTTCTGGACATCATTATATAAAGCAATAACTTGATATTTAAAACTATAATTTGAAAAATAAAAAAGAGAAATTGTAATTTAATTTTAAAAATTAAAATTAACATGATTCAGTAAAAAAAAAAAAAACTTACCTCATTATAATCGTTCTTTTTTTGAAAGGTAGCTATATTTCCTTTCATTTAGATTCAAAGAAGCATTTTATTAATATGTAGTGTTTAATAAATTTTAATAAATGATAACTATTTAAAGGTATTTTTAAATAAAAAATTAGAATTAGGACTTAAAAAAAAAAAGGTGGAAAGGGGCGCTATTCATAGGTTGCAGGGCGCTATATACAGGTCACTTTTAATGTAAATCGCATCGTACTATTTAAAATCCGGCGCTATTTAGAGAGGGCGCTATAGAAAGGTTTAACTGTATATATTACCAAAAGTTTTTTTTAATTAACAATTTTTTTTTTACCTAAAACTTTTTATATATATATTCATTTTTACAAAAAGAAAATATATCTTTTCCCCATCAGTTACTGAATCATTTCTGCTTTATATAATCTTATCTCTACAGCACCTACAGTAAAACCCCGCTAATATGAACCCTGGATAAACGAACCTTCCCTTATAACGAACCCACGCCGATTCCCAATTCCATTCCATTGAAATACCATCGTTATAACAAACTTTGCAATTTTTAGAATAACGAACTACCCCTATAACAAACCTATTTTCGGTCCCAAAATAATAAAATCTATTTAAAATACTATGCTTATAACGAACTTAGAATTGTAAGTTTGCGGATCGCCATTTCAAAACAATGAATTTAGCGGCATTGTTTGTTTTGAATTTTGCACCTTATTTTTGCTGTATGTTGTATAAATTTTAACACATTATACTTTTTATTAAATAGAATATATTGCATGACAGGTTAAAAAAAAAAACGAAATCTAGACCTAGAAGAATATGTGGGAAAATGAAATGGAAGAAAAACCCTAACTTTATTTGATGATGCAATGCTTGAAGAATGCTTTGAAGCAACAAGGTGTTAGAGCCATTTTTCCAAGTAAACAATGTATTATATAATGTGATAATGTTGCTTTAAAAAATCATTTTTATACCTTTGAATATATATTTAATAAAACTTTGCCTAGGATTTGTCTTGATTTTTAAATTAGACATAGAGGTACATGTATGTTAATGATAAGAAGAACCTATCATCTAATGATTTCTATTATTATTCAGTATTAATGTAAGGAAATTGGTCAATTAAGAGAATTAAATCAAAGTGACCACTATTAAGAGGAAGCCTCTTCTTGTGTGTATGGCTGTCCTTTAATTATATGGTCTAAAATTTTTGAAAAGTAAAAAAAAATAGCCAAACCGTGGCTATAGTGAACCGTAGCTATAGTGAACCAAAAGCTCTGTCCCATTGGTTCCCATCAGTTCCTGAATCATTCCTGCTTTATCTAATCTTCTTATCTAAACAGCACCTATTTTTCTTTTATTTTCTCTGACCTGGGGAATCTGACCTATTTTGAACAACCTTGGTTGCGTGCAGCACTTTGGTACTTTATTATAGTGCATTGCAGCTTGTCTGCTTGCTACATTATTTTTGGTCTAAAAAAATCATACACTTTGGCCTCTCCAACAGTGTTTATAGTGGTTTGTATATATTCCGTTTATGCGTCCATTAGGGCTCAAAAATCATCCATTCTGTTTAGCAGCCCCATAAACAAAGATATTTCTAAATTTCTCATTCAGTACTTTTATCTGAAGATGGTAACATGGTAATAACATACATAGATGTATAAAATGAACGGTTTTAAAAACCACAAATGTTTCTTTTATATCCTTTCATTTCATACATCTAAATTTAATTCAATACTTCCTTAATTCAGCCAAAAGCTCTGATCCCTTAAGGTGTTGAATTAAATAGGTTCGACTGTAATTAAAAAAAAAAAATAATAAATATATGTTTAACTTGAAAATATATATTAAATATATATATATATAGAACCCCTTAAAATAGAATTATTTTTGATATATGAAGTTTTACTGCAATTGTGGTTATAGTGTGTTAAAAATTTGCATAAAAATGATACATTTCTTTTTTTTTTGGCAGATAACTGGAATAAATTTCCCAAGAAAACTTCTTCAAGAACAATTTTGGACCACCATCCTACATTATACAAAGGAAAATACTTGCCTCAAGAATCACTATATAACTACCCCTAAAGCACTTTTCAATTCCTTATTTGCCTAGCCCAAAAGATAATCGTCATTGATACCAATCAGCATTTGATGCCTTCATCACCAAAATTTCAAGTAAATATCTCTAGTTTAAAATATTTGAAATTTATAAATTTATAGACACTTGTGTGTGGATGCTGTGATTAGAAAGCAATAATTAGACAAATTTAACCATAGTAGACTTTGAAATTTCTTAAAAAGCCTTTGAAATGTGTGTTGTGGTGACTTAGCCACAGGTTCCTAGAGCAACATAGTGACTATCAAATAAAAATGGAGCATAATCCTTCAATACATTTATCAGTAGACAATGATGATAATAAAAAGTCTTATAAATGTGAATACTGTGATTATAAAACAGCATATAAGATTACTCTAAAACGACATTCAGCAAAACACACTGGAGATAAGCCTCATAAATGTGAATATTGTAATTATAGAACAATAAGAATAGATATTCTTAAAGATCATTTAAAAACACACACAGGTGAAAAGCCTTTTGAATGTGACTATTGTGATTATAGAACAATAAAAAAAGATTCTCTTAAAGATCATTTAAAAACACACACAGGTGAAAAGCCTTTTGAATGTCACTATTGTGATTATAGATCAATCACAAAAAGTTCTCTTAAAGATCATTTAAAAACACACAGAGGTGAAAAGCCTTTTGAATGTCCTCATTGTGATTATAGATCAACAAGAAAATATTCTCTTAAAAATCATTTAAAAACACACACAGGTGAAAAACCTTTTGAATGTGATTATTGTGATTATAGATCAATAACAAAAGGTTCTCTTAAATATCATTTATCAACACACACAGGTGAAAAGCCTTTTGAATGTCCTTATTGTGATTATAAATCAATAACAAAAGGTTCTCTTAAATATCATTTATCAACACACACAGGTGAAAAGCCCTTTGAGTGTCCTTATTGTGATTATAAATCAATAACAAAAGGTTGTCTTAAATATCATTTAAAAACACACAGGTGAAAAGCCTTTTGAATGTCACTATTGTGATTATAGATCAAAAAAAAAAAATATATAAGAAAAGATTCATTTATAGATCATTTATCAACACACACAGGTGAAAAGCCTTTTGAATGTCCTTATTGTGATTATAAATCAATAACAAAAGGTTCTCTTAAATATCATTTATCAACACACACAGGTGAAAAGCCTTTTGAATGTCCTTATTGTGATTATAAATCAATAACAAAAGGTTCTCTTAAATATCATTTATCAACACACACAGGTGAAAAGCCTTTTGAATGTCCTTATTGTGATTATAAATCAATAACAAAAGGTTCTCTTAAATATCATTTATCAACACACACAGGTGAAAAGCCCTTGAGTGTCCTTATTGTGATTATAAATCAATAACAAAAGGTTGTCTTAAATATCATTTAAAAACACATAGGTGAAAAGCCTTTTGAATGTCCTTATTGTGATTATAAATCAATAACAAAAGGTTCTCTTAAAGATCATTTAAAAACACACAGGTGAAAAGCCTTTTGAATGTCACTATTGTGATTATAGATCAAAAAAATATATATAAGAAAAGATTCATTTATAGATCATTTATCAACACACACTGGTGAGAGGCCTTTTGAATGTCCTTATTGTGATTATAAATCAATAACAAAAGGTTCTCTTAAATATCATTTATCAACACACAAAGGTGAAAAGCCCTTTGAGTGTCCTTATTATGATTATAAATCAATAACAAAAGGTTGTCTTAAATATCATTTAAAAACACATAGGTGAAAAGCCTTTTGAATGTCCTTATTGTGATTATAAATCAATAACAAAAGGTTCTCTTAAATATCATTTATCAACACACACAGGTGAAAAGCCTTTTGAATGTCCTTATTGTGATTATAAATCAATAACAAAAGGTTCTCTTAAATATCATTTATCAACACACACAGGTGAAAAGCCTTTTGAATGTCCTTATTGTGATTATAAATCAATAACAAAAGGTTCTCTTAAATATCATTTATCAACACACACAGTTTGAAAAGCCCTTTGAGTGTCCTTATTGTGATTATAAATCAATAACAAAAGGTTGTCTTAAATATCATTTAAAAACACATAGGTGAAAAGCCTTTTGAATGTCCTTATTGTGATTATAAATCAATAACAAAAGGTTCTCTTAAAGATCATTTAAAAACACACAGGTGAAAAGCCTTTTGAATGTCACTATTGTGATTATAGATAAAAAAAATATATATATATATAAGAAAAGATTCATTTATAGATCATTTATCAACACACACTGGTGAGAGGCCTTTTTTGAGGCATCTAGCTGATTTACAAAATAAGTGTAAGCTATACTATGTAAATAATTTTGCCCAAATATTTTTGTATTCAGCTAAATATTTTAAAAAATTACTTTGATTATTCCTAACTTTTCATAATGATTTGTGTTTTGAGAATAAATATGTTGTATTTTCAATTTTGTTTGGTATTTTTATTCTTCAAAATGGTCATGTTATGTAAAAATGTGATTAAGCTATATAAGTAATTTTGCCCAAATATTTTTATTTGTAGTTAAATTTTAAAAAATTACTCAGGTTATTCCAACACTTTTATAATGATTGTGTTTTGATAATAAATATGTTGTATATTCAAATTTTGTTTGGTATTTTTATTCTTTAAAATGGTCTTGTTATGTAAAAATGTGATTAAGCTATATACAATATAACCACATTACTTCGACACTACGATAATTCAACCATGTTCTTATGTACCAACCTCTGGCCTATCAAATAACAAACCGTAATTCGACACTCGACAATGCGGCTCATCCAATAGTTCAACCATTTTGAAATTTGAATTTCGAAAGTTGAATGTTTTTATTTTTTACCTATAACTTGACAGCTAAAAGTATTATGGTGGTGAGCGATGGTCGCCGACTGGGTCACGCCTTCGCACTTTTGGTTTCTGGTTAGTTTAAGTTTCACTTTGCAGTGCCTTTGCTCAACATCTCGAGTGTTAATTCTATTTTTTATGCAGGAATATCGGCATCGTGGACTAACTAATAAAATTATTTTCTTTTTTATTTTCAACATTGAATTATTTTTAGGTTTTTAAAAATATATAGATTATTTCCTTTCAAATAAATAAATGTTCAAAAAATTAACCTACAAAAAATATAACATTTTATTTCAATATATCATTTCTGTGCTAATTTAAATAAATGAGTGTGTCAAGAATGTCAGGTGCAGCCAAAAAAGATTGAATACAGACAGTATTGCCAGGTTATTTATGTGGAAAAATCAAAATTTTAGAAGAAATAGAATAAGGAAAATCACAATGTCAAGTTTCCCAAGAGAAAAATATTCCATGAATCACCATTACCACAAAATTTTTAAAAATAAATTTGCTATAAAATCTGCTTTTTAAAAATCTAATTTTAGCTCTACCTTGAAACATGATCGTGACTGGGAATTCCCAGAGATTGAAGAAGCCCAGTTTAGGTGGATAAGAAGGGTTAAAAAAAAACTTTGAAATAAGTTTTTTTGCCTGCCCTAACTACAAGTGCAACACAACCCTGTATTATTGATATCATTAAAGCCCTAAGAGACCAATATAAAAACAAATTATTATATAAAGATGTTTGGCATTTTAGCAAAAATGCTGTTTACCGAAACGTCACACACTATTAAATTATTTAGATTCGGTCTTATTTTCTTTTATCAAAAGAAAAAGTTGTTGAAGAAGAAATAAAGAGATGTTTTGAGACATTAAAAGAACATCAAGCCATTGATGTAAACTACATGACTTCTTGGAAGTTGATAAAAAATGTGCAAGTTGCTGGGGAACAGACCATTGAAAAATTGTAAATGAAGTAATGGGAGAGGAAGATGAAGAAGTAGAGCCAACAGAAAAAGATTTAAACACAAAATCAATAACACCTGCAGTAGCAGTGGATGCCTTTGATACAACAATAAAAACTTATTTAAAACACATTTCAGAGGATGAGAGATAGGCAGGTATTTTAAAAATAGACCATCTGGAATATATCCTGAATAGAATTTGATAGAAAAACACATCTATAATTTTTTTTTAAAAAGATCATGATTTTTTAAAATAATATTTTTGAAATTTCTCTTTATCAAAAGCTTTTATTTAACTTCCTTCCCTGTCTGTCTGTCCACAAATCTTGCGATCGATTTTTAATATACTTAGAGCATGTAGGTACACTTTTCAGAACCCAATGACAAGTTGACAAATTTTCAAAATTAAAAACAAATTATTATATAACCCCTTCTAAATATATATATTATTTCCTATGTCAATATATTTAATTACGAATGAGAAATATTGCATACAACAGATTTCAATATTGTAGCTGTAGGATCACAGATATCTTTTTTTTTTATTAAAAATATACTTTTAGAGCACATAGAAATCTGAAATTTGGTATACTTTTTAGAACTCTATGACAATGCAAGTTGACAAATTTTCAAACTTTTGGGTTGTCAGTGTGGCCTGAAATGGACAAATTTCCAAATTGCCTTTCAAATTTATAAAATTAAATTTGATATACCTCCAGATCAAATAGAAGTGTGAAAATTTTTAACAAACTCAGTTCAATGAACTAGCAAATGTACAGACTTTCAGAATTCTGGGTGGTCGGAATGGCCAGGAATTATAAAATTACACCCCTTGCAAAGAATTAACCAATCCGCCATGAGCATGCTTCAGTCTATTTAAGGCCTAATCCCCCAGTGAACTTTAGATTCAAAAAGTTTTGTAAATTCATGACTAAACTAATTGGATAATTAATAGATGAACATACATTTTTTTAAAAAGCTTTTATATAAATGCACTTAAATGGAAAAAATAAAATATTTTATCTTCTGTCATTGAGCAATTAGATGTATCTGAGTGAAAATACAAGCAGCAGGAGACGATCATATTTAAAGAAGAGTACATCACTTATACTATTATAAAATCGCTAATCAGCTGCACCTTTTAAATCACATTAGGTTCAAAATTCATGATAATCTCCCCCGCCAGAAAGACAGAAAATACAATATTTTATTTTTTTAAATGTACTTTTATCTATTAATTATCAAAACTTTTATTTAACTTGCTTCCCTGCCTGTCTGTCTGTCCACAAATCTTGTAATTAATTTTTAATATAATGATAAAGCACAATTTGGATTATAGATTATAGATAGATACAAGAAAATAACACCTAATCCAAATAATTTTATTGTGTGTGACGTTTCGTCAACAGCATTGTTACCATAATCTTTATGTTGATAACAATGTGGTTGCCGAAACGTCACACACAATACAATTATTTGGATTAGGTGTTATTTTCTTTTATCTAATTTTTAATATACTTGTAAGACATAGGAATCTGAAATTTGGTACACTTTAAAGAACCCAGTGATAATGCAAGTTGACAAATTTTCAGACTTCTTGGTTGTCAGGGTGGCCTGAAATGGACAAATTTTCAAATTGCCTTTCAAATTTTTAATATAATTTATATACCTTCAGATCAGAAAGAAGTATGAAAATTTTAACACACTCAGTCCAATGAACAAAGCAAGTGTACAGATTTTCAGAATTCTGGGTAGTCTTTATGGCCAAGAATTAGAATTTTTTTTATAATTCTTTTAAAGTCTTATAATACGCCCCTTACAAAGAATTAACCAATCCGCTGCGAGCAGTGTTCCGTATATATAAGGCCTAATCCCCCAGTGAACTTTAGATTCAAAGTTTTGTAAATTCATGACTAAACTAACTAAATTAATTAATAGATGAAAATACATTTTTTAAAAAGCTTTTATTTAAATGCTCTAAAAAGGAAAAAATTAATACGATCATATTTAGAGAAGAGGTAAAATATAGCTAACACTTATAAATATCTTTAATCAGCTGCTACCTTTAAATCACATTAGGTTCGAAATTCATGATGATCTACCCCTGCCGCTTTTATTTTCACTCGGATACATCTAATTACTCAAAAACGAAAGTTAAAATATTTTATTTTTCCTTTATAGTGCATTTAAATAAAAGCTTATTTCAAAATATATTTTTATTTATTAATTTTTTAGTAGACCTTCAGTTCCAAGATATTGCTTGTTTGGATTGAATAATAAACACTGCTCTCTATATATTCCCAAAGGCAAAAATGGATTGGCTATGTGTGGCTATCATTTTGATGTCACAATATTTTCCAATACAACACATTCTCTCAGATGTGAAGAAAAATTGATTCTGCAAAATCTCTTCTCAATGATTGATGATACTAAAGCCATAATTATGACCTCTTTAAAAAAATTGGTCCATGCTAAAATTTCCAGTGAAACTACACTATCGCTTGCTTCTTTAAATCTTGAATACCTGAATGATTACTTGGTCTAGGGGTTGGACAAGTCCAGTAAAATTGGCAGGAAAAAAAAAAAAATTGACATTACCAAATTTTATTTTGACCTGGGTGCGTGCATTGTTAAAAAAAAGGCACTTTCCTTTTGGCGATACCCATTTTTGTATCAAAATCTTTGACTATTTTTGTAAAAATATCACTTGTGGTACAAGCACTACAACAACAACAAAAGCCTTTATTTAGGGCATTCCGCCCCATACAGGATTCGCCGTATTTACACGTCAACAAGAGGAGAGGGAAGAGGAAACATTACAACAAAATCAGGTTTGTCTCACATTCAGTTACCTATTTACAGATAGTTCATTCTCCAGTATCCTTTGCCCTGCATTCGTTCTCATGCGCCCAGCTTCTGTGCAGAACTTAAAGTATCTAACAATCAGTAATTCATCATTCAGAGCTGAAGAGAGAAGTTGACATATGCGATGGTATCTAAATTGACCAGAGGTAGGGCTTGGGAAAATTTCAGTACATTTTTCTGTTAAGAGAGGGCATTGGAAGAAATAGTGAACCAAATTATCATCCATGAGATCCATACAAAGTAAACAGTTCCGGCCATTTTCTTTCCAGAAGTCTTTTCTTTCTTCCCTGAAAAATTGCCATAAGTTGCAACTAGTCTTTTGTTTAGGAAGCGAGATATTTATTCGTAGGTACTCCTCTGTCATGAATGATTCACTCAAAAATTTGTAGTGAGCAAAGTGGGTTGAATCAGTGATTTTCATCTCATCGTTTGAATTAGTTTGGTCTGTGGTAGTTCTAATTATGCCTGGCAATTCTTTCTGTATGGCTTAAGTAGTCTTCGCAGCCCTTAAGAAAGGAATATCCCTTAGAGTCTAGAATTTTTATTAAATTTTGAGTAAAACTATTTTCTATTTCCTTTTTCGCGGTGACTTTCCAGAGATAGTTTAAGCAAGCATGTGGTAATCTGCTCGTCTCCATTTTTAAAATCCTGACCCAAACTTTAATGTGAGTTTTACAGCATTAAGTTCAGTTGATATTCTTCCACATTCTCTTCTGAGGACATATCCTGGTGTGAAGTTTGGTAAGTCTAAGAGACGACGAAGAAATGCATCTTGGGTATTATTGACCGTCTTCAGCTGGTCAATTGCCCACATTGGTGCCGCATATAGTAAAGTAGGAAGAACAATAGTGTCAAGAAGTTTCATCACTGAGGTAAAGGACTTTATTCGCGCCTTTGTAAGGATTCTCCAAAGTGCATTAATTGCATTCAGTGCTTTGTTTCTAAAGTATTGGGAAGCATATTGGGTCGAGATTTTTGTAGTCAGAGGGTAACCCAGATATGTATACTTAGCTACTATTGTCAGGGGTTGCTGACCCCAAAACCATGTCTCGGAACGAGCTGTTCTTCCACCGTTTCTAAACACCATTATTTTAGATTTATTATGGTTTAACGTTAGGCAGTTCTCTTCTAAGTACTTTTTAAGTAAGCTAATCTTCAATTGCAAATTAATTTTCGATTCTCCTAAGATCACTATGTCGTCTGCATACAGTAAAAGGTGTATAGTTCCATAATTCTCAAGATTTATGCTGGCAATTCTGATTCATCGAACAGGGGTACCAGATCGTTTAGGAAGAGAATGAATAAATAAGGTGACAACGGCTCCCCCTGCAATACTCCCGCTTGTATTTTGATAGCCTCCGTGAAGGAACCCCGCCATCTGACTGTTGCCGTCATTTGGGTATAATAGTTCTTAATTAGTTTAATAAATCGACAGCTCAGACCATTTAATGCTAGTTTTTTTTCAAAGTAGATGGTGCGGCACAGTATCAAAGGCCTTCCTTAGGTCAATGAAGAAGGCATATAACTTTCCCCTTCTACGGCTAAGGGTCATTGAATTAATGATACGAGCGTGAAAATGTGGTCCTGACAAGAGTAGCCTTTTCTAAAACCAGCCTGATTTTCTGCCAAAATTGACTTTCTCTCCATCCAATCATTCAATCTTGTCTTCAAGATAGATGTAAATAATTTCGATAGGTTAGAAATCAGGGATATTCCTCTGTAATTTGACGGGTTGTCCGGATCTCCATTTTTATATATTGGGTGGATTATCATTTTTGTCCATTGTTGAGGAACTTGGGATGTCCCTAAGATTTTATTAAATAAGTTCCTGAGATAAATTGTATGTTCTTCTAATAAATATTTAATCGCTTCTTTAGGAATTTCATCAAGTCCTGTAGCCTTATTTTACCCAATTTGGAAATTTCCGTGGTGACCTCAGTTAGAGATATTTCACAATCTAATTCGGGGTCAATGTTCAATATCTCAAGTGGTAACTGTACAACTTTTGTTAAATTTGAACCAAGTAACTCCCGATAGAAGACATGCCAGTCTGCAGTAGAAATTTAACCTTGTAGGTTATTCCTATATTTAAGTGAATTAATAGTCTTCCAAAATTGGGAAGGATCTTTTACATTACTGAGGATAACTTGAATTTTGTCAGTATATTCCCTTTTTTTGAGCTTTAGGATAGCTGAATATTTCTTCTTACTCGACAAGTATGCAATTTTATCGGCCGAGATATTATGTTTTACGTATAATTTAAGATTTTGTTTCATTTCCTTTTTAGCCAAATAACAGTCTTTGTCGAACCATGGCTTAGATTTTATATTTTTTGTTTTTGCCTCCATCCGCGTCCCCGAGCGTAACATTGCTGTTTGAATTAAACAGTAAAATCCCCAGCCTGAGTATCAATTGTGGAGTCAGCTGGATGTTCGGGAGTTAATTCTTTTAAAGTTTCTATATATGTTGGGATTTTATCTACTGACCAGGAAAATTTAATTTTGGCCCTAGGCTCCATGTAACAATTTTCAGTTTTATTATTAGGGCCGATAAACTTTAAAATTATTGGTAAGTGATCCGAATATGGCATACAACCAATTTCAAAATCTGCTATGTGTTCAAGCACCGCAGGTGAGACAATCGCCAGATCTAACACAGAAGAGCCTCTTCCGGAGATGAATGTAAATTTACCACTTTTATCATTAATGGATCTACCATTTATTATAGTTAAGTGATTTTTATCAAGAAAGTCAATAAATATAAAATGCTAAAAATGAAGAGAAAAAGTTTTCTTTATTAAAATATATAGGTAACAAGCTTTCGGGCACCAAGTCCTTCTACAGGTACGAGAGTACCTGTAGAAGGGCTTGGTGCCCGAAAGCTTGTTACCTATATATTTTAATAAAGAAAACTTTTTCTCTTCATTTTTAGCATTTTATGTCATTAAAGAGAAATTTCGTGATTTTCGTTTTAAAGTCAATAAATATTTCCGCTTTGGCAGATTTTGTTAGATCACAGGAATTTCGGGTGGTTGAAATAAGGTTTGAAGTATCTATCAAATTATGGTAACCCCCCAGATTGCCAATACGGACATTCAGGTCGCCGACCAGTATTATTTCAAACCCGTTATATATCTTATTTTCCATCAAATGAAATAGTCGTCCAAGTTTTGTAGCATGCGTATCGTTTGGGGGTAGATATACGAATATTACACAGATCGCTGGAGAGTCATTGTCTAAACTTGGATTGAGTGTGACTGCAATCCAAGAGGTTTCGATTTCAACATTGTCAATTTGGGGCTGTAGTTATTTATTTATGCCGAGAATTATACCTCCGGAGCCTCTCCCTTTATCTGATGACTTTACAGCAGGTGATTGATACATTCCGAAGTTCGCCAGGTTCAAGTCGATATTGAAGTGGCACCAAGTTTCTGTAAGCGCGAACATCTCATATTGTTTCAAATATTCAAACAGTGGAAAGAGAGAATTTATCCTAAAAAAGCCGTTTATATTCCAATACATGAATCTTTCGTTTTTAGCTATGTCAACCATTGGTTTTATTTTTTTGATCTTAGTTTTATTATGTTTCAGATTTGTGCCCATAGGTTGACTTTCTTTAATAGTATGAGTCTTGCTATGTGAAATATGAGGAGTTCCTGTGAGTTGAGTTTTGTTTATAGATTGTACATCTTCATTTGTATGTATTTTATTACCTGAATATTTACATCTCTATTTACAGAGATCCGCTGGTGTGCCTCTAGCTATATTAGTTCTCCTTTGGCATTCACCACCTGTCCCTCCACTACCATGTAGTTGATGCCGTTTAGGAGAAGTTTATTATCCCTCAACTTCGATCCTATACCTTTCTTGTAAAGTTCCCTTCTCTTTTCTATCAAGATTTTTCTCTGCTCTCTAATCTGGGGGCTGTAATCCCTGCTCATAAAAATATTGAGTATTCGAAGTTTGGATGAGTTCTTTAGGAGACTTATTCTGGACTCGTGATCAGGAACTTCAATCAGAATAGACGCCTTTGGTCCCCTGCCCAGGCGATGACATTCGGCAATTACCACATCATCAGTAATCTGCATATCTTCCGCCATTAACTTCTTGACCTTTTGTAGCAGCAGTTCCCGACTGTCAGTCTCTGCTGATTCAATGCCATATATTATTAAGTTGTTTTCTCAGCTCGTCTCTCCAAAGCCTCCGCGCGTTCTTCCAGATTCCTTATTTTTAGGGTATTGTGAGAAATTAACCTCGTGTTAGTCGCCAGTGCATCTGTGCACTAATCTATAGATGTTTCTATTCCCGTCATTCTTCGTTCCCAATCCTCCATCTTCTGCTCAATATTAAGCAACCTTGCATCCATTTTCTCTCCCAATCTGTTCACTTCAGCCGAAAGGTTAATTATCAGTAGCTTTAAATCGTCCATTGGTGCTGGTCTGGAGTTGAGTGAGGTATATTTGTCAATGTGGCCTGTCTTTTCGGCCCCGGATTTAGTTCTATACATCCAATTATCAATAAGGCTGTGATCACTTTCAGCCAGTAAGCCATCGAACAGTGCTTCAAAGTTACACCAGTTCTATCCCTGTAATATTTCATCTTATTGAGTTTAGTCTTAAAATCGGCAAATTTTACCGTAAGCTCTATTGGCCTTGTTATGCAAATCACCATGTATAAAACAATCATTAAATATGCAATTTTTGCAATTAATCTCATTTTGTTTCACCGTTAACTTTATTTTACTTTTCAATATGATATATATTGATGTGGCTGAAGTGGGGATGTAAAGCTCATTTTATTGAGAGGCTGCAGTACATTGTCCTGGTGGGCTATGGTCACCATGGCCCGTTCCAGGGCTGGGTTTGTGGTCCGGTCCCGGAGGGTTGTTGGGGTCCGATTCTCGTCGGTGTAGCCGTTGGAAGGGTTATATCTGTGACAGGACATCTTTCGTTCGCCGGGCAAGGAAAAAAAAAAAAAGAAGTAATAAATAGCATGAAGGTCAAACGATAACTGCCCGTTGTATTTTTAACGCCTTCCGCGGAAAACGGTGGTCAGTGGTCAAATACAACTTGTACCTGTTATCTCTGTGGTGCCGTTTCACTGATAAATAATAAACAAAATTTAAAATAATTTTGTAACTGTCACGTGTATTTCCGGTTGGTTGCTTGTTGACACACAACACCACCCCCCCTCTTATCTTAGACTCGGTCCCTCGAGTCGCCGTTATCTCTCTAAAATTCCTTAAGTCTAGACACGTGTGCTAACGTGCTCTGGCACCTACTATTTTCGTTGCGTCCGTCCTGTGGTCGTAACCTATATGTCGTTTCCTTGATTCTATCCGTTATTACTTACGGTCCTACGTATTTCGGCAGAAATTTCTCCGTTTTCCCTGGTTTCCCTGCGAGACGACTCCAGTAGTACCAGGTCGCCCGCTTCAAACTTCCGGAAGCGGTCACGGTTCGCAAGGTCATGCTGACACTTCGTCATCATTGTTCGGTCTCGGTAGTTTTCGTTGGCAATTTTCTTTAATCTCTCGTTTTCTAAGATGCGGTTGGTCACGTATTCGTCGTAAGTTTTTACTGGCTCGTCGACGGTTGGTAGTCCTACGTCTAGGGACGTCCTCGGTTCTACACCAAATATCAACTTATGCGGTGTCACCTGTGTCGACGACTGAATGGACGAGTTATACGCAAAAGTTGCCGTTTTTACGAATCTCGGCCATTCGGCGTGATCGTCCTCGAGATAAACTCTGATGCCGTTTTTTATGACGCTGTTGAGTTTTTCGCATAAGCCATTTGTTTGCGGGTGTGCCACGGAAGCCATAATATGTTTAATACCGTACAACCGTGTAAAGTCTCTAAAAGTATTCGAATCGAAAGATTTGCCTTGATCGGATATTAAGCATTTCGGAGTACCAAAAACGTAGAGCAGATTGTCTAAGAGTGCGTTGCATGTGGTTTCCGCCTTTGTGTCTTTTACCGGGATTGCGAGTGCGTATTTGCTAAAATGGTCTACGATCGTTAGGATGTGTTCGTAGCCCTCTACCGATTTTTTTTGAAAGGACCTTGGTGGTCTATTCCCACTCGTTCCCAGATGTCTGTTGCCGGTGGTAACGGTTTCTGGCGGGGCTACGGGTTTGAACCTCTGTGGTTTGAAGGCCTGGCACACTTTGCACGACCGAACGTATTTCCGCACGTCTTCTTCTAGACCTTTCCAGTAGAAACGTTGCTTAATACGGTGGACCGTCTTCGCTACCCCCATGTGTTCTGCCTCGGGTATATCGTGCGCTGTTTTCATTATTTCGGATACGCTTTGCTTTGGTGCTACGACCAACCATTGGTTACCTTGTGTTGCATGGTTCTTTTTATAAAGGATCCCGTTTATTTTTTCATATTCGTCCGTGTTTTAGCGTCTGGTAGTTTCCCGGTAATATCGCGGCAAAACGTGTCTTCCTTTTGTCCGTTTTCGTCGATCCGTACTGTGCATGCCATTAAATCGTTGAAGTTGTCTTCGATGTTCGTATCATTTTTGTGGAACAGGTTGCGTGAGAGTGCGTCCGGTGCAACGTTCTTCCTCCCTGCGTAGTGGACTATTTCAAAGTCGTGCTCCATGAGTTTAACCCCCATCTAGTCCCAGAAACGAACGAACCTGCTTGACATTTTTCGGAATCGGAAATTCCTTAACCGCCTCGATCTTATCAGTAGCCGGTTCTACGCCGTTTTCCGATACCACGTGTCCCAAAATTGGTAACTTTTGGTAGGCGAATCTACATTTTGATGGCTTAAGGGATAAGCCTACCCCGCGGAAACATTCTAGAACATTTGTTAACCGCTCGTTCTGTTCACGTATGTCTCTTCCGTACACGATGACGTCATCTAGATAAACCATACACTCGGACCATTTCAATTCAGCTAACAGTGTATCCATGATTCTTTCGAAATGACCAGGTGCCCCGGTTAAACCAAAGGTAACACTTGAAACTCGTACAACCCGTTACCCGTCGTGAACGCTGTAATTGGTTTGCTTGTTTCGTCCAGTGGGCACTGCCAATAACCGCTAACAAAATCCGTGTGAGAGAAATACTTCATTCCCGCTAAACGGTCCAGGCAGTCGGTGATATCCGGTAATGGATATGAAAATTTTTCGGTTACGTTGTTAACTTTTCTATAGTCCACACAAAACCTATAGGATCCGTCTGATTTTTTAACCAAAACGACCGGGCTCGCCCATGGAGATGTTGATTTCCTAATAACTCCTTTTTCACACATTTCTTTTAACCTGTTCCTCTATAATGTCACGTTCCTTAGGACTGGGGCGATAGGCTTTTTGTCGAATTGGTTCCGTGTTTGATTTAAGTTTAATGTGGTACGGTTCGATATCTGCCGCCTTATTCCACTCTTCTGAGAAAAGTTCCCGATACCTGTACAATACGTCCAGTACGTCAATTTTTTCGCCGTCCGACAGCTCCAGGTTTATATCGAACTTATGTGGTTCGTATTTGCACGTGGCCGTCATACTGTATCCCCCCTGTTTACTTAGGAAAGAAACATTCGCTATTTCCCCGCCAGATCGTAACACGCACGAGTTTGCTACCAACCGAACCGGCTCGTTCCTAGTATTAATGACATCAATGAATATCTCGGATACCGTTTCGGAAACGTGTACTGATGGTATTAGTAGCCCCGTTCTTCTTACGCAGTCGGGGTGGGGTTCTAAAATGCCCACCCTTACTGTTGGCCCTTTTAACTTAACCCTCGTTTTACAACGTGGTGCAATTTCAAGGTCATCTGGTATGCAGTACTTTTGTTTGGGGTTTTTCCGATCGTTCGTAATTGCGCCTAACCTCTCGAGCTCCCGTTCTTCGTTTAGTTCTGCCACGTGGTCGTCCGTGCCTATTTTTGGGCCTATACAATTCTACCCATTCATCTCTAAACATAATTTTGCAATGATAGTCTGTTAGAATATCGACGCCGAAAATAATCTTTTCCCCGTTTCCCGGAATTATGGTGAACCTGCCACATATGTCGAACCCATCAATGTTGACCTCCAAGTATGTGCACGTGTTCGAGACTACTGACCCACTTATTCCCCGTATAAGTAATTTTGAAGGCATTCTAGCACATCCTAGTGCGTTGGCTATTCCTTCGTCTATGCAACTAACATTTGCCCCTGAATCGAAAATCAGTTTGCCTACATGTGTCTCATTGATATGCGTGATTAAGCAGAAATTAGTCATACCTGTCCAACGGAATTTTTCCATTGTTGTACCCCCTATTTCTAAAGTGGATTTTTCTAGTGGTACCTTATTTACTGTCTGTCTCTCGTTAACCCCCGGTTGTCCTTTTACCTTGAAAATTATGTGATTGGTGTTACCAGTAACCTCGGAAAATACACGTGGTACGCTCTCTACACTGTTTGAAACTTCAACCACAGGATTAGAGGTAAAATTGTACTTACCACGTGGCCTCCTTTTCGGGGCAATCCCAGTGTTTGTGCCCCGTCTGGTAACAGGTGAAACATCTTGGCGTCCCGTCCGGCAGCATAAATCTTCTTGCTTTCTCCGTGGGCGTTTCGGTCCTTGGATTTTGTCCTCGTTTTTGTTCCCATTCTTCCGCCGTCCTCGTAGTTGTTTCCCAACTCATCGTTGTACCTGCTTCCTTCTGTCCCTTGTTCCATTTGTCCGCCTCGTCGAGGAATTTCGCCGCCTGTAGGAAGTCGGCCTTTCTGGTTCCGCGTGGTACTCCATGAGGCTGCCAGTAGCAGGCAGTCTTTCGGAGCCAATGCCCACAATGCCTCCTTGCTTGAATCAAATGGCGAAAACTCACCTGCCGTTGCGTGGGCCGTAATGAGGTTCATTAGGTATTTCCCCGTATCTTCCGTGGACTGGGGCCGTCTCATTTTCTTCAGTTCGTTACCCCTACTACGTGCCCGGCCGTCGTTCCTTGGGTAGCAAAGTTTCAGTGCTTCAAAGACGTCTTCAAGTGCGGCTGAAGGGTCAAACCTGCACTTGATAAATTCGCGGCCGTCAAGTGGAAGCCGCCGTACTAGGGCCTTCGTCCAGTCTCCCTTCGGTACCTTGCTCGCCGTCAGCCACGTTTTGAACTCCTCCACGTAGTCTTCGATGTCTTCCTCCTCCGGGTTGAAACAAGGTGTCTCTCCGTAGCCGATACTTATGTTTGTGGCTTGAGGTGCTGGGCCGACACTGCTCTCCACCATGTGATGTGGCTGAAGTGGGGATGTGTAAAGCTCATTTTATTGAGAGGCTGCAGTACATTGTCCTGGTGGGCTATGGTCACCATGGCCCGTTCCAGGGCTGGGTTTGTGGTCCGGTCCCCGGAGGGTTGTTGGGGTCCGATTCTCGTCGGTGTAGCCGTTGGAAGGGTTATATCTGTGACAGGACATCTTCGTTCGCTGGGCAAGGAAAAAAAGAAAAAAAAAGTAATAAATAGCACGAAGGTCAAACGATAACTGCCCGTTGTATTTTTAACGCCTTCCGCGAAAACGGTGGTCAAATACAACTTGTACCTGTTATCTCTGTGGTGCCGTTTCACTAATAAATAATAAATAAACAAAATTTAAAATAATTTTGTAACGGTCACGTGTATTTCCGGTCGGTTGCTTGTTGACACACAACAATATAGTATTATTTAGAAGATCGAATTTGAGAAATCAAAGAGCAAGAAGAAAATATTTTAGGTCAAAAGAGAAAGAAATAAAGTACACTTATCTGGAGCCGTAGCGCAGTGCGACCGTCCAGCCCTGCCTCCTAGCGGCGAATCGTGGTCCAAGCACTATTGTTACTATCATAGGTAACTGGAAGATTGTGTGACTTTAGGTTTTTGAAGCACCTGGGATTATCAGCTTTTCCAATCACAATTGGTTTTTCTTTCTCTCCAAGTACATTGGTCAAAAGGACTATACTCCCTCTTCTCTCTTTACTATTTTTGACCCCTTTAGTCGTGTCACATTTCATTTTCAAAGACTTTTTTGATACTACCTTGTAGAAAGTCCAGTTTCATCAAGGTTAAAAATATCTTTAGGGGAAAACCCATTACATATTTTTATCAAACTTACCTTCCAATTTTCAATTGTGGCCTCTTTTACATCCCCAGTTTCTCCACTATGGGAACCAAATATTATTCCATACCTACTTCTAAAGCTTTCCAGCCAACCACTTGATGCACAAAACTTTGGAAGCTTCAAACCAGCTCAAAATTGAGTACTTGTTCTTGTAACATTTGACCAGAAACATAATTTTGTGGCCTTTATATCTTTGAAAAACTTCCAAACAAGATCATTTACAGCATCAAATTTTGTTGATTTCTTCCCTCTTTTTTCTCTTTAGAAGAGGATTTTGATTAAATTCTTTTTTCTTAATCAACCTTTTAACTTGTGTTTGTCTAATTCCATATTTATTCACAACAGTCGGCATGCTTTTTCCCTATTCACTTTCCTTTATCACTTCGAGTTTTTGAGGTAGAGTTTAAAACTATAATTTGAAAAATAAAAAAAGAGAATTTGAAATTAAATTTTAAAAATTAAAATTAAGGTGATTCAGTAAAAAAAAAACATACCTCATTATAATCGTTCTTTTTTTGAAAGGGAGCTACATTTCCTTTCATTTAGATTCAAAGAAGCATTTTATTAATCTGTAGTGTTTAATAAATTTTAATAAATGATCACTATTTAAAGGTATTTTTAAATAAAAATTTAGAATTAGGACTTTCGAAAAAAAGGTGGGAAGGGGCGCTATTCATAGGTTGCAGGGTGCTATATACAGGTCACTTTTAATGGAAATCGCATCGTTCTATTCAAAATCGGGCGCTATTTAGAGAGGGGCGCTATTGACAGGTTTAACTGTATATATTACCAAAGTTGTTTTTTTTTAATTAACAAATTTTTTTTTTACCTAAAACTTTTTATATATTTATTTTTACAAAAATAAAATATATCTTTTCCCATCAGTTCCTGAATCATTTCTGCTTTATCTAATCTTATCTAAACAGCACCTATCTTTCTTTTATTTTCTCTGACCTGGGGGATTTAACCTATTTTGAACAACCTTGGTTGAGTGCAGCACTTTGGTACTTTGATATAGTGCATTGCGGTTTGTCTGCTTGCTACATTATTTTTGGTCTAAAAAATCATACACTTTGGCCCCTCCAACAGTCAATGTTTATAGTGGTTTGTATATATTCCGTTTATGCGTCCATTAGGGCTCAAAAATCATCCATTCTGTTTAGCAGCCCCGTAAATAAATATATTTCCAAATTTCTCATTCAATACTTTTATCTGAAGATGGTAACAACATACATAGATGTATAAAGCGGTTTTAAAACCAAGAATGTTTCTTTTATATAAAATAAACATTTGTGCTTTTAAATCCTTTCATTTTATACATCTAAATTTAATTCAATACTTCCTTTAATTCAGCCGAAAGCTCTGATCCCTTGGGGTGTTGAATTAAAGAGGTTCGACTGTAATTTAGCACTTTCGCCCAGAGGGACGCGAATTCGCGTCCTTGCCGACTTTTTAAAAGTACATTAGTTCAGCTGACATCCCCCCAACCCACTGATAGATAGACAAGAAGGTTTGGGACAAGATCCTGGTGGACGCGACTTCGGTATTTAATATTATTTTTAATTTTGAAAATCGAAAAGGAAGCGTATTCGCATCCTTCTGGGTTGAAAGTGTTAAAAATAAATAAATTTAAATATATGTTTAATCTGAAAATATTTCTTAAATATATATATATATAGAACCTTAAAATATAATTATTTTTGATATATGAAGTTTTACTGCAATTGTGGTTATAGTGTGTGTTAAAAATTTGCATAAAAATGATACATTCCTTTTTTTTTGGCAGATAACTGAAATAAATTTCCCAAGAAAACTTCATCAAGAACAATTTTGGACCACCATTTCTACATTATACAAGGGAGAATACTTGCTTCAAGAATCACTATATAACTACCCCTAAAGTACTTTCAATGCCTTATTTGCCTAGCCCATAAGATAATTGTCATTGATACAAAGCAGCATTTGATGCCTTCATCACCAAAATTTCAAGTAAATATCTCTAGTTTAAAATATTTGAAATTTATAAATTTATAGACACTTGTGTGTGGATGCTGTGATTAGAAAGCAATAATTAGACCAATTTAACCATAGTAGACTTTGAAAATTGCTTAAAAAGCTTTTGAAATGTGGATGTAGTGACTTAGCCACAGGTTCCTATTGCAACATAGTGACTATCAAATAAAAATGGAGCATAATCCTTCAATTCATTTATCAGTAGACAATGATGATAATAAAAAGTCTTATAAATGTGAATACTGTGATTATAAAACAGCATATAAGAATATTCTAAAACGACATTTAGCAAAACACACTGGAGATAAGCCTCATAAATGTGAATATTGTAATTATAGATCAATAAGAATAGATATTCTTAAAGATCATTTAAAAACACACACAGGTGAAAAGCCTTTTGAATGTGACTATTGTGATTATAAAACAATAAAAAAAGATTCTCTTAAAGATCATTTAAAAACACACACAGGTGAAAAGCCTTTTGAATGTCACTATTGTGATTATAGATCAATAACAAAAAGTTCTCTTAAAGATCATTTAAAAACACACACAGGTGAAAAGCCTTTTGAATGTCACTATTGTGATTATAGATCAATAAGGAAAAAATCTCTTAAAAATCATTTAAAAACACACACAGGTGAAAAACCTTTTGAATGTGACTATTGTGATTATAGATCAATAACAAAAGGTTCTCTTAAATATCATTTATCAACACACACAGGTGAAAAGCCTTTTGAATGTCCTTATTGTGATTATAAATCAATAACAAAAGGTTCTCTTAAATATCATTTATCAACACACAGGTGAAAAGCCTTTTGAATGTCCTTATTGTGATTATAAATCAATAACAAAAGGTTCTCTTAAAGATCATTTAAAAACACACAGGAGAAAAGCCTTCTGAATGTCACTATTGTGATTATAGATCAATAAGAAAAGATTCTCTTATAGATCATTTATCAACACACACTGGTGAGAGGCCTTTTTTTGAGGCATCTAGCTGATTTTCAAAATAAGTATAAGCTATACTATGTAAATAATTTTGCCCAAATATTTTTGTATTCAGCTAAATAATATTTTAAAAAAATACTTTGATTATATTATATTTTATAATTATTTGTGTTTTGAGAATAAATATGTTGTATTTTCAATTTTGTTTGGTATTTTTATTCTTCAAAATCGTCATGTTATGTAAAAATGTGATTAAGCTATATAAGTAATTTTGCCCAAATATTTTTATTTTTAGTTAAATTTTAAAAAATTACTCAGGTTATTCCTACACTTTTATAATGAATTTGTTTTGAAAATAAATATGTTGTATATTCAAATTTTGTTTGGTATTTTTATTCTTTAAAATGGTCTTGTTATGTAAAATGTGATTAAGTTATATACAATATAACCTCATTACTTCGACACTACGATAATTCAACCATGTTCTTATGTACCAACCTCTGGCCTATCAAATAACAAACCGTAATTCGACAATATCGATAATGCGGCTCATCCGATAGTTCAACCATTTTGAAATTTAAATTTTAACAGTTGAATGTTTTTTGGCAGTATTATGGCGGTGAGCGATGGTCGCCGACTGGGAATAGCCGACTATATAATATACTTTATGAAGAATATCCACCACAATAAATGGTCACAATGTAATCATGTCTGGCTTGATAACATTTTAAGAAAGTTGAAAATTCTAATTTGTTTTTGGAAATTAAATATATAGAGTAAAACCCCATTAATTCGACACATGCCAATTCGACACTCTACAATAATTTGACCATGTTCTGATGTCCCGCCCTATCAAATAACAAACCGTAATTCAACACTATCGATAATACACACTTGTCGAGAGTGTTATTGGTTTTATTTTTTCAAGCGGAATTCAGGCTTTGTGCGCTTATTTGTGCGCGCATTGAAGTATTTTAGTTATTTTATATTTTATAAATAATTTCCATTAAAATAAATCTTTATAAAATTTAGCCACAATGATTTTGATAACATTTTATTTCAATATTCCATTTCTGTGTTATTATAAAAGATTTAAACCCAAAATCATAACACCTGCAGCAGCAGTGGATGTCTTTAATACAATAAAAGCTCTTTGTTATTAAAAAGACATTCCAGAGGAAGAAAGACATGCATGTTTTTTTTTTTAAATAGACCATCTGGAATTCATCCTGAATAGGAATTCAATGCAAAAACAAATAACTAAAAAGGAATTATTAATAAGATTTTCATGATTCTTTTTAAATAATATTTTTAAATTTTCTTTTATTTACCATATTTATTTGCCAGTAAATTTATTTGTTAAAATTATTTATGTTTCGAAAATATGTATTAATGCCGTTTTGTCCCTGATACTAAATATTAATCATGAAAATAAATAAATAAATAAATACAAAAAGTACACACACAATGGTTTCAATTAATTCTTTTAATTCAACCGAAAGCTCTGATCTCTTGGGGTGTTGAATTAGAGGTTCAAATGTATGTTTTATTTGAAAATATATATAGAACCTTGAATAGAATTATTTTTGATATATAAAGTTTTACTGCAATTGTGTTCATAGTGCATTAAAAATTAGCATAAATGTGATACTTTTTTTTTTTTTTGGCAGATAACTGAAATGAATTTCCCATGAAAACACCAAGAACAATTTTGGACCACCATCTCTACATTATACAAGGAAAAATACTTGCTTCAAGAATCAATATATGACTACCCCTAAAGTACTTTTCATTACCTTATTTGCCTATATATGGTGAAAAGACTAAAATTCTTCAAGCATTAACACCTTTCAAATAAATCACTTTTTTTTTTTTAGTATTTCCGGTTTTTGACTTATTTTCTGAATATTTTACCCTGAATTGAACTTGTTATGCCAGCCCTTGTTGGCTTCAAAATCATTATAATTCACTTTCATGGCATTAAAAAAATGACCTTTTGTTTATGAGTACATTTATTGGATCCTTTTAGTCTATAGCTTGAATTAATCAGGTATAGTGCTTTTCTAAAAGAGAAAATGATGCTTACAATTGTGACAAAAGTTGGGTTGATTCCTCTTTGAAGCTTTCTCCTTAGCCCCATATAGTAGAAATGTTATATGATAAGGCACAATTTCTCAATCAGCACTTTTGTCTGAAGATGGTAACAACACTGTTACACCGAAATGTCACACACTATTTTTTGTTTATTTGGATTTGGTCTTATTACCCTGTGTTTAGTAATAAAGCACAATTTGGATTACAGATTTTATTAAATTACAGTTAAACCTGTCTATAGGACTCACCAAAATAGGGTGCTATAGAGAGGGGGTGCTATAGACAGGTTGCTTAATAAATTATTTTAAAGGGCAATAATTTTGTATGTTTAATGTTGTATATAGCATTTATATCATTGGCATTGCTTAAATGAAATATATAAAGTAATTAATAAACTTGAAAACAATAAAGGAAAGTTGATAATTAAAAAAAAAAACAAAAACCATATTAAGATCTACAACAAATCTTGGGGGGTTATAATTAGAAATTATGTGAAGAACCTAAAAGCTAATAAATTTGTAGTTTTATGTGCAAATAGAGCAAATTATAGTAAATTCACGCGTACTGAATTATACACTAGACGAATGACCCGGCTTCTCACGAGAATTCCCTCGAGTGCAATTTCCATCATACTGAAAGTAAATAGTAAATAGTTGCTAAAAATAGCAACAAAACAAAGCCATCACAAAAATAACAAAACATAAGAACCCCATAGGCAACACACAAAAACATATAAAGTTTTTAGATGTAGGCCAAACTGCATTGTTCACTAACTGTTTTTTTTTTTTTTTTTTGCTTATCCCTAGTACACGTGGTACAGGCCATGATAATCATGGTGGGTAGTTAGCGACTGCTTTTACTGTAAGTGCACCACATGTCTACACATGTGAAAAGCAGTTCGACTTTGCACTTACTAATGCCAGAGCCCCCGTTTGGTTACTTGCACTCGCTGGTGGGGTTGGGACTTTTGCAAGAATCGGGGGCCATTGGAGCATTTTTTTTTCTTTAAACAGAAAAAAGTGTCCAATGCGGGTTCGAACCCGGGTCCTAGTGGTCGAAAACCAAACGGTTAACCAGCCTTCCACCGACCCCCTTTTAGGTCAGAGAATAACAAAACAAAAGCCAATTCAACAATGACTAAAAATAAGAATCCCCTTGTTATACACAGCAACATTAAATTGGTAAATTTGTCATAATTACAACTAACTGTAATCAACATGATTAAAATGAATTTCTCTCTAAACAATCCAGCAAATAAAAAAAATTAAGGCAAAAAAAAATAATAAAAACCAATGGCTAAAAATGCTAAACTGGACAATCTCAAATATTTTTGTGCTCCTAGCTTAATATCTGAGCATACAAAAAGAAAGCAGCATAATAAAAGTACCACAAATATTGCCCATCTAGCCAAATAACAGACATGTCAAAATAAATTTTCTTAAAAAAAAAAAACAAAAGGGCACATGCAACGTAGCAAATATGTGTTTGCAAATGACTGCTACTGCTTTTTAAAAAATAGATAAAAAAACAAAGGTCAGAACAAAAATTAATAAAAAATACGTACTACTTACTGTAAAGTTAATTTCGTAGTTTTTTTTTTTAAATTGCATTGTGTGCACTTACCGTAACTTAGCAATAAAAAATTTCTCTCAACTTTTGTCAAAAAAAGTAACACTCGTATAAAAAGATATTTCAAAAAAGTACTCAGGCAACCTAAAAAAAAATGCAGAACGCTCATTGGTTGCTTAATAGGCCTGGTGTTGTTACTTCGCATGTATTTACTCCGCGTAAAAAAAAGTTCTTCAAATGGAAAAAATAAATACCACAAATACTAAACAAAATGTAGCCAAAATTTTTTCTCAGGTTTATGAAAAGCGACATTGAAAATTAGGTACCAATAGGTCAGTAGTTTTTGAGTTTATCGCGGAAAAGACAACAGACATTAACTTTTATATTTATAAGATATATTTTTATTTACCTCAAAAATATCGTTTCAAGTGAAATTACTTGAAAAAAACTTCTAATATCAGCTTTTCTTGCATCTTTCAAGGTTATTTTCCTAAATGCTCCTTCAAAGTTCATGATAAAATTTAAAAGTTCATCAGAATCCTTTTAGGCTGAAAATATCTTAAGTCCATCAATATATGCTCTAGCTTCTGAAAAAGACACTATTTTTGCAGACTGAGATTCCTCAATTTCTTCATCTTCACTTTCGTTTTTATCCAAGGCCATTATCAATTCAAATGATCCATTTCCCAATCAATTTGGTTGTCACTTTCAAAAATACCTTCTTCTTCAAATTCCCTTAACGGTTTTAAAGTGCACCCAAACATCTCTTGGGCCATAGTTTCTAGATTTCTTTCTTCATTATATCTTTCAAATTCATCAGGTTCATCTAAAAGAAAATTGAAGCCTGTTCTATAAAAGCATTTTAAATAGTTTCAGGTGAAAATTCATCCCGAGAGTTTTTTATCCAAAAAGTTATGTCCAAAAGATTAAATAATTTATAAATCTCAGGACCAGTCATGTCAGGACGGTTCGTGGCTGTTTCAACAGTGAAATGCCTCTGTCTAGTCCTAAATTTCAACTTGAATACCTGAATGATTACTTGGTCTAGGGGTTGGACAAGTCCAGTAAAATTGGCAGGAAAAAAAAAAAACAATTTGACATTACCAAATTTTATTTTGACCTGGGTGCGGGCATTGTTAAAAAAAAAGAAGCACTTTCCTTTTGGTGATACCCATTTTTGTATCAAAATCCTTGACTATTTTTGTAAAAATATCACTTGTGGTCCAAGCACTATTGTTACTATCATAGGTAACTGGAAGATTGTGTGACTTTAGGTTTTGAAGCACCTGGGATTTTTAGCTTTTCCAATCACAATTGGTTTTTCTTTCTCTCCAAGCACATTGGTCAAAAGGACTATACTCCCTCTTCTCTCTTTACTATTTTTGACCGCTTTAGTCGTGTCACATTTCATTTTCAAAGACTTTTTTTTTATACTGCCTTGTAGAAAGTCCAGTTTCATCAAGGTTAAAAATATCTTTAGGGGAATACCCATTACATATTTTTATCAAACTTGCCTTCCAATTTTCAATTGTGGCCTCTTTCACATCCCCAGTTTCTTCACTATGGGAACCAAATATTATTCCATACCTACTTCTAAAGCTTTCAGGCCAACCATTTGATGCACTAAACTTTGGAAGCTTCAAAACCAGCTCAAATTTGAATGCTTGTTCTTGTAACATTTGACCAGAAACATAATTTTGTGGGCCTTCATATCTGTGAAAAACTTCCAAACAAGATCATTTACCGCATCAAATTTTGTTGATTTCTTCCTTCTTTTTTCTTTTTAGAAGAGGATTCTGATTAAATTCTTTTTTCTTAATCAACCTTTCAACTTGTGTTTGGCTAATTCCATATTTATTCGCAACGGTCGGCATGCTTTTTCCCTATTCACGTTCCTTTATCACTTCGAGTTTTTGAGGTAAAGTTAAGTGCTTTCTGGACATCATTATATAAAGCAATAACTTGATATTTAAAACTATAATTTGAAAAATAAAAAAGAGAAATTGTAATTTAATTTTAAAAATTAAAATTAACATGATTCAGTAAAAAAAAAAAAAAACTTACCTCATTATAATCGTTCTTTTTTTGAAAGGTAGCTATATTTCCTTTCATTTAGATTCAAAGAAGCATTTTATTAATATGTAGTGTTTAATAAATTTTAATAAATGATAACTATTTAAAGGTATTTTTAAATAAAAAATTAGAATTAGGACTTAAAAAAAAAAAGGTGGAAAGGGGCGCTATTCATAGGTTGCAGGGCGCTATATACAGGTCACTTTTAATGTAAATCGCATCGTACTATTTAAAATCCGGCGCTATTTAGAGAGGGCGCTATAGAAAGGTTTAACTGTATATATTACCAAAGTTTTTTTTTAATTAACAATTTTTTTTTTACCTAAAACTTTTTATATATATATTCATTTTTACAAAAAGAAAATATATCTTTTCCCCATCAGTTACTGAATCATTTCTGCTTTATATAATCTTATCTCTACAGCACCTACAGTAAAACCCCGCTAATATGAACCCTGGATAAACGAACCTTCCCTTATAACGAACCCACGCCGATTCCCAATTCCATTCCATTGAAAATACCATCGTTATAACAAACTTTGCAATTTTTAGAATAACGAACTACCCCTATAACAAACCTATTTTCGGTCCCAAAATAATAAAATCTATTTAAAATACTATGCTTATAACGAACTTAGAATTGTAAGTTTGCGGATCGCCATTTCAAAACAATGAATTTAGCGGCATTGTTTGTTTTGAATTTTGCACCTTATTTTTGCTGTATGTTGTATAAATTTTAACACATTATACTTTTTATTAAATAGAATATATTGCATGACAGGTTAAAAAAAAAAAACGAAATCTAGACCTAGAAGAATATGTGGGAAAATGAAATGGAAGAAAAACCCTAACTTTATTTGAATGATGCAATGCTTGAAGAATGCTTTGAAGCAACAAGGTGTTAGAGCCATTTTTCCAAGTAAACAATGTATTATATAATGTGATAATGTTGCTTTAAAAAATCATTTTATACCTTTGAATATATATTTAATAAAACTTTGCCTAGGATTTGTCTTGATTTTTAAATTAGACATAGAGGTACATGTATGTTAATGATAAGAAGAACCTATCATCTAATGATTTCTATTATTATTCAGTATTAATGTAAGGAAATTGGTCAATTAAGAGAATTAAATCAAAGTGACCACTATTAAGAGGAAGCCTCTTCTTGTGTGTATGGCTGTCCTTTAATTATATGGTCTAAAATTTTTGAAAAGTAAAAAAAATAGCCAAACCGTGGCTATAGTGAACCGTAGCTATAGTGAACCAAAAGCTCTGTCCCATTGGTTCCCATCAGTTCCTGAATCATTCCTGCTTTATCTAATCTTCTTATCTAAACAGCACCTATTTTTCTTTTATTTTCTCTGACCTGGGGAATCTGACCTATTTTGAACAACCTTGGTTGCGTGCAGCACTTTGGTACTTTATTATAGTGCATTGCAGCTTGTCTGCTTGCTACATTATTTTTGGTCTAAAAAAATCATACACTTTGGCCTCTCCAACAGTGTTTATAGTGGTTTGTATATATTCCGTTTATGCGTCCATTAGGGCTCAAAAATCATCCATTCTGTTTAGCAGCCCCATAAACAAAGATATTTCTAAATTTCTCATTCAGTACTTTTATCTGAAGATGGTAACATGGTAATAACATACATAGATGTATAAAATGAACGGTTTTAAAACCACAAATGTTTCTTTTATATCCTTTCATTTCATACATCTAAATTTAATTCAATACTTCCTTTAATTCAGCCAAAAGCTCTGATCCCTTAAGGTGTTGAATTAAATAGGTTCGACTGTAATTAAAAAAAAATAATAATAAATATATGTTTAACTTGAAAATATATATTAAATATATATATATATAGAACCCCTTAAAATAGAATTATTTTTGATATATGAAGTTTTACTGCAATTGTGGTTATAGTGTGTTAAAAATTTGCATAAAAATGATACATTTCTTTTTTTTTTGGCAGATAACTGGAATAAATTTCCCAAGAAAACTTCTTCAAGAACAATTTTGGACCACCATCCTACATTATACAAAGGAAAATACTTGCCTCAAGAATCACTATATAACTACCCCTAAAGCACTTTTCAATTCCTTATTTGCCTAGCCCAAAAGATAATCGTCATTGATACCAATCAGCATTTGATGCCTTCATCACCAAAATTTCAAGTAAATATCTCTAGTTTAAAATATTTGAAATTTATAAATTTATAGACACTTGTGTGTGGATGCTGTGATTAGAAAGCAATAATTAGACAAATTTAACCATAGTAGACTTTGAAATTTCTTAAAAAGCCTTTGAAATGTGTGTTGTGGTGACTTAGCCACAGGTTCCTAGAGCAACATAGTGACTATCAAATAAAAATGGAGCATAATCCTTCAATACATTTATCAGTAGACAATGATGATAATAAAAAGTCTTATAAATGTGAATACTGTGATTATAAAACAGCATATAAGATTACTCTAAAACGACATTCAGCAAAACACACTGGAGATAAGCCTCATAAATGTGAATATTGTAATTATAGAACAATAAGAATAGATATTCTTAAAGATCATTTAAAAACACACACAGGTGAAAAGCCTTTTGAATGTGACTATTGTGATTATAGAACAATAAAAAAAGATTCTCTTAAAGATCATTTAAAAAACACACACAGGTGAAAAGCCTTTTGAATGTCACTATTGTGATTATAGATCAATCACAAAAAGTTCTCTTAAAGATCATTTAAAAACACACAGAGGTGAAAAGCCTTTTGAATGTCCTCATTGTGATTATAGATCAACAAGAAAATATTCTCTTAAAAATCATTTAAAAACACACACAGGTGAAAAACCTTTTGAATGTGATTATTGTGATTATAGATCAATAACAAAAGGTTCTCTTAAATATCATTTATCAACACACACAGGTGAAAAGCCTTTTGAATGTCCTTATTGTGATTATAAATCAATAACAAAAGGTTCTCTTAAATATCATTTATCAACACACACAGGTGAAAAGCCCTTTGAGTGTCCTTATTGTGATTATAAATCAATAACAAAAGGTTGTCTTAAATATCATTTAAAAACACACAGGTGAAAAGCCTTTTGAATGTCACTATTGTGATTATAGATCAAAAAAAAAAATATATAAGAAAAGATTCATTTATAGATCATTTATCAACACACACAGGTGAAAAGCCTTTTGAATGTCCTTATTGTGATTATAAATCAATAACAAAAGGTTCTCTTAAATATCATTTATCAACACACACAGGTGAAAAGCCTTTTGAATGTCCTTATTGTGATTATAAATCAATAACAAAAGGTTCTCTTAAATATCATTTATCAACACACACAGGTGAAAAGCCTTTTGAATGTCCTTATTGTGATTATAAATCAATAACAAAAGGTTCTCTTAAATATCATTTATCAACACACACAGGTGAAAAGCCCTTTGAGTGTCCTTATTGTGATTATAAATCAATAACAAAAGGTTGTCTTAAATATCATTTAAAAACACATAGGTGAAAAGCCTTTTGAATGTCCTTATTGTGATTATAAATCAATAACAAAAGGTTCTCTTAAAGATCATTTAAAAACACACAGGTGAAAAGCCTTTTGAATGTCACTATTGTGATTATAGATCAAAAAAATATATATAAGAAAAGATTCATTTATAGATCATTTATCAACACACACTGGTGAGAGGCCTTTTGAATGTCCTTATTGTGATTATAAATCAATAACAAAAGGTTCTCTTAAATATCATTTATCAACACACAAAGGTGAAAAGCCCTTTGAGTGTCCTTATTATGATTATAAATCAATAACAAAAGGTTGTCTTAAATATCATTTAAAAACACATAGGTGAAAAGCCTTTTGAATGTCCTTATTGTGATTATAAATCAATAACAAAAGGTTCTCTTAAATATCATTTATCAACACACACAGGTGAAAAGCCTTTTGAATGTCCTTATTGTGATTATAAATCAATAACAAAAGGTTCTCTTAAATATCATTTATCAACACACACAGGTGAAAAGCCTTTTGAATGTCCTTATTGTGATTATAAATCAATAACAAAAGGTTCTCTTAAATATCATTTATCAACACACACAGTTGAAAAGCCCTTTGAGTGTCCTTATTGTGATTATAAATCAATAACAAAAGGTTGTCTTAAATATCATTTAAAAACACATAGGTGAAAAGCCTTTTGAATGTCCTTATTGTGATTATAAATCAATAACAAAAGGTTCTCTTAAAGATCATTTAAAAACACACAGGTGAAAAGCCTTTTGAATGTCACTATTGTGATTATAGATAAAAAAAATATATATATATATAAGAAAAGATTCATTTATAGATCATTTATCAACACACACTGGTGAGAGGCCTTTTTTGAGGCATCTAGCTGATTTACAAAATAAGTGTAAGCTATACTATGTAAATAATTTTGCCCAAATATTTTTGTATTCAGCTAAATATTTTAAAAAATTACTTTGATTATTCCTAACTTTTCATAATGATTTGTGTTTTGAGAATAAATATGTTGTATTTTCAATTTTGTTTGGTATTTTTATTCTTCAAAATGGTCATGTTATGTAAAAATGTGATTAAGCTATATAAGTAATTTTGCCCAAATATTTTTATTTGTAGTTAAATTTTAAAAAATTACTCAGGTTATTCCAACACTTTTATAATGATTGTGTTTTGATAATAAATATGTTGTATATTCAAATTTTGTTTGGTATTTTTATTCTTTAAAATGGTCTTGTTATGTAAAATGTGATTAAGCTATATACAATATAACCACATTACTTCGACACTACGATAATTCAACCATGTTCTTATGTACCAACCTCTGGCCTATCAAATAACAAACCGTAATTCGACACTCGACAATGCGGCTCATCCAATAGTTCAACCATTTTGAAATTTGAATTTCGAAAGTTGAATGTTTTTTATTTTTTACCTATAACTTGACAGCTAAAAGTATTATGGTGGTGAGCGATGGTCGCCGACTGGGTCACGCCTTCGCACTTTTGGTTTCTGGTTAGTTTAAGTTTCACTTTGCAGTGCCTTTGCTCAACATCTCGAGTGTTAATTCTATTTTTTATGCAGGAATATCGGCATCGTGGACTAACTAATAAAATTATTTTCTTTTTTATTTTCAACATTGAATTATTTTAGGTTTTTAAAAATATATAGATTATTTCCTTTCAAATAAATAAATGTTCAAAAAATTAACCTACAAAAAATATAACATTTTATTTCAATATATCATTTCTGTGCTAATTTAAATAAATGAGTGTGTCAAGAATGTCAGGTGCAGCCAAAAAAGATTGAATACAGACAGTATTGCCAGGTTATTTATGTGGAAAAATCAAAAATTTTAGAAGAAATAGAATAAGGAAAATCACAATGTCAAGTTTCCCAAGAGAAAAATATTCCATGAATCACCATTACCACAAAATTTTTAAAAATAAATTTGCTATAAAATCTGCTTTTTAAAAATCTAATTTTAGCTCTACCTTGAAACATGATCGTGACTGGGAATTCCCAGAGATTGAAGAAGCCCAGTTTAGGTGGATAAGAAGGGTTAAAAAAAACTTTGAAATAAGTTTTTTGCCTGCCCTAACTACAAGTGCAACACAACCCTGTATTATTGATATCATTAAAGCCCTAAGAGACCAATATAAAAACAAATTATTATATAAAGATGTTTGGCATTTTAGCAAAAATGCTGTTTACCGAAACGTCACACACTATTAAATTATTTAGATTCGGTCTTATTTTCTTTTATCAAAAGAAAAAGTTGTTGAAGAAGAAATAAAGAGATGTTTTGAGACATTAAAAGAACATCAAGCCATTGATGTAAACTACATTGACTTCTTGGAAGTTGATAAAAATGTGCAAGTTGCTGGGGAACAGACCATTGAAAAATTGTAAATGAAGTAATGGGAGAGGAAGATGAAGAAGTAGAGCCAACAGAAAAAGATTTAAACACAAAATCAATAACACCTGCAGTAGCAGTGGATGCCTTTGATACAACAATAAAAACTTATTTAAAACACATTTCAGAGGATGAGAGATAGGCAGGTATTTTAAAAATAGACCATCTGGAATATATCCTGAATAGAATTTGATAGAAAAACACATCTATAATTTTTTTTTAAAAAGATCATGATTTTTTAAAATAATATTTTTGAAATTTCTCTTTATCAAAAGCTTTTATTTAACTTCCTTCCCTGTCTGTCTGTCCACAAATCTTGCGATCGATTTTTAATATACTTAGAGCATGTAGGTACACTTTTCAGAACCCAATGACAAGTTGACAAATTTTCAAAATTAAAAACAAATTATTATATAACCCCTTCTAAATATATATATTATTTCCTATGTCAATATATTTAATTACGAATGAGAAATATTGCATACAACAGATTTCAATATTGTAGCTGTAGGATCACAGATATCTTTTTTTTTTTTATTAAAAATATACTTTTAGAGCACATAGAAATCTGAAATTTGGTATACTTTTTAGAACTCTATGACAATGCAAGTTGACAAATTTTCAAACTTTTGGGTTGTCAGTGTGGCCTGAAATGGACAAATTTCCAAATTGCCTTTCAAATTTATAAAATTAAATTTGATATACCTCCAGATCAAATAGAAGTGTGAAAATTTTTAACAAACTCAGTTCAATGAACTAGCAAATGTACAGACTTTCAGAATTCTGGGTGGTCGGAATGGCCAGGAATTATAAAATTACACCCCTTGCAAAGAATTAACCAATCCGCCATGAGCATGCTTCAGTCTATTTAAGGCCTAATCCCCCAGTGAACTTTAGATTCAAAAAGTTTTGTAAATTCATGACTAAACTAATTGGATAATTAATAGATGAACATACATTTTTTTAAAAAGCTTTTATATAAATGCACTTAAATGGAAAAAATAAAATATTTTATCTTCTGTCATTGAGCAATTAGATGTATCTGAGTGAAAATACAAGCAGCAGGAGACGATCATATTTAAAGAAGAGTACATCACTTATACTATTTATAAAATCGCTAATCAGCTGCACCTTTTAAATCACATTAGGTTCAAAATTCATGATAATCTCCCCCGCCAGAAAGACAGAAAATACAATATTTTATTTTTTTAAATGTACTTTTATCTATTAATTATCAAAACTTTTATTTAACTTGCTTCCCTGCCTGTCTGTCTGTCCACAAATCTTGTAATTAATTTTTAATATAATGATAAAGCACAATTTGGATTATAGATTATAGATAGATACAAGAAAATAACACCTAATCCAAATAATTTTATTGTGTGTGACGTTTCGTCAACAGCATTGTTACCATAATCTTTATGTTGATAACAATGTGGTTGCCGAAACGTCACACACAATACAATTATTTGGATTAGGTGTTATTTTCTTTTATCTAATTTTTAATATACTTGTAAGACATAGGAATCTGAAATTTGGTACACTTTTAAGAACCCAGTGATAATGCAAGTTGACAAATTTTCAGACTTCTTGGTTGTCAGGGTGGCCTGAAATGGACAAATTTTCAAATTGCCTTTCAAATTTTTAATATAATTTATATACCTTCAGATCAGAAAGAAGTATGAAAATTTTAACACACTCAGTCCAATGAACAAAGCAAGTGTACAGATTTTCAGAATTCTGGGTAGTCTTTATGGCCAAGAATTAGAATTTTTTTTATAATTCTTTTAAAGTCTTATAATACGCCCCTTACAAAGAATTAACCAATCCGCTGCGAGCAGTGTTCCGTATATATAAGGCCTAATCCCCCAGTGAACTTTAGATTCAAAGTTTTGTAAATTCATGACTAAACTAACTAAATTAATTAATAGATGAAAATACATTTTTTAAAAAAGCTTTTATTTAAATGCTCTAAAAAGGAAAAAATTAATACGATCATATTTAGAGAAGAGGTAAAATATAGCTAACACTTATAAATATCTTTAATCAGCTGCTACCTTTAAATCACATTAGGTTCGAAATTCATGATGATCTACCCCTGCCGCTTTTATTTTCACTCGGATACATCTAATTACTCAAAAACGAAAGTTAAAATATTTTATTTTTCCTTTATAGTGCATTTAAATAAAGCTTATTTCAAAATATATTTTTATTTATTAATTTTTTAGTAGACCTTCAGTTCCAAGATATTGCTTGTTTGGATTGAATAATAAACACTGCTCTCTATATATTCCCAAAGGCAAAAATGGATTGGCTATGTGTGGCTATCATTTTGATGTCACAATATTTTCCAATACAACACATTCTCTCAGATGTGAAGAAAAATTGATTCTGCAAAATCTCTTCTCAATGATTGATGATACTAAAGCCATAATTATGACCTCTTTAAAAAAATTGGTCCATGCTAAAATTTCCAGTGAAACTACACTATCGCTTGCTTCTTTAAATCTTGAATACCTGAATGATTACTTGGTCTAGGGGTTGGACAAGTCCAGTAAAATTGGCAGGAAAAAAAAAAAAAATTGACATTACCAAATTTTATTTTGACCTGGGTGCGTGCATTGTTAAAAAAAAGGCACTTTCCTTTTGGCGATACCCATTTTTGTATCAAAATCTTTGACTATTTTTGTAAAAATATCACTTGTGGTACAAGCACTACAACAACAACAAAAGCCTTTATTTAGGGCATTCCGCCCCATACAGGATTCGCCGTATTTACACGTCAACAAGAGGAGAGGGAAGAGGAAACATTTACAACAAAATCAGGTTTGTCTCACATTCAGTTACCTATTTACAGATAGTTCATTCTCCAGTATCCTTTGCCCTGCATTCGTTCTCATGCGCCCAGCTTCTGTGCAGAACTTAAAGTATCTAACAATCAGTAATTCATCATTCAGAGCTGAAGAGAGAAGTTGACATATGCGATGGTATCTAAATTGACCAGAGGTAGGGCTTGGGAAAATTTCAGTACATTTTTCTGTAAGAGAGGGCATTGGAAGAAATAGTGAACCAAATTATCATCCATGAGATCCATACAAAGTAAACAGTTCCGGCCATTTTCTTTCCAGAAGTCTTTTCTTTCTTCCCTGAAAAATTGCCATAAGTTGCAACTAGTCTTTTGTTTAGGAAGCGAGATATTTATTCGTAGGTACTCCTCTGTCATGAATGATTCACTCAAAAATTTGTAGTGAGCAAAGTGGGTTGAATCAGTGATTTTCATCTCATCGTTTTGAATTAGTTGGTCTGTGGTAGTTCTAATTATGCCTGGCAATTCTTTCTGTATGGCTAAGTAGTCTTCGCAGCCCTTAAGAAAGGAATATCCCTTAGAGTCTAGAATTTTTATTAAATTTTGAGTAAAACTATTTTCTATTTCCTTTTTCGCGGTGACTTTCCAGAGATAGTTTAAGCAAGCATGTGGTAATCTGCTCGTCTCCATTTTTAAAATCCTGACCCAAACTTTAATGTGAGTTTTACAGCATTAAGTTCAGTTGATATTCTTCCACATTCTCTTCTGAGGACATATCCTGGTGTGAAGTTTGGTAAGTCTAAGAGACGACGAAGAAATGCATCTTGGGTATTATTGACCGTCTTCAGCTGGTCAATTGCCCACATTGGTGCCGCATATAGTAAAGTAGGAAGAACAATAGTGTCAAGAAGTTTCATCACTGAGGTAAAGGACTTTATTCGCGCCTTTGTAAGGATTCTCCAAAGTGCATTAATTGCATTCAGTGCTTTGTTTCTAAAGTATTGGGAAGCATATTGGGTCGAGATTTTTGTAGTCAGAGGGTAACCCAGATATGTATACTTAGCTACTATTGTCAGGGGTTGCTGACCCCAAAACCATGTCTCGGAACGAGCTGTTCTTCCACCGTTTCTAAACACCATTATTTTAGATTTATTATGGTTTAACGTTAGGCAGTTCTCTTCTAAGTACTTTTTAAGTAAGCTAATCTTCAATTGCAAATTAATTTTCGATTCTCCTAAGATCACTATGTCGTCTGCATACAGTAAAAGGTGTATAGTTCCATAATTCTCAAGATTTATGCCTGGCAATTCTGATTCATCGAACAGGGGTACCAGATCGTTTAGGAAGAGAATGAATAAATAAGGTGACAACGGCTCCCCCTGCAATACTCCCGCTTGTATTTTGATAGCCTCCGTGAAGGAACCCCGCCATCTGACTGTTGCCGTCATTTGGGTATAATAGTTCTTAATTAGTTTAATAAATCGACAGCTCAGACCATTTAATGCTAGTTTTTTTTCAAAGTAGATGGTGCGGCACAGTATCAAAGGCCTTCCTTAGGTCAATGAAGAAGGCATATAACTTTCCCCTTCTACGGCTAAGGGTCATTTGAATTAATGATACGAGCGTGAAAATGTGGTCCTGACAAGAGTAGCCTTTTCTAAAACCAGCCTGATTTTCTGCCAAAATTGACTTTCTCTCCATCCAATCATTCAATCTTGTCTTCAAGATAGATGTAAATAATTTCGATAGGTTAGAAATCAGGGATATTCCTCTGTAATTTGACGGGTTGTCCGGATCTCCATTTTTATATATTGGGTGGATTATCATTTTTGTCCATTGTTGAGGAACTTGGGATGTCCCTAAGATTTTATTAAATAAGTTCCTGAGATAAATTGTATGTTCTTCTAATAAATATTTAATCGCTTCTTTAGGAATTTCATCAAGTCCTGTAGCCTTATTTTTACCCAATTTGGAAATTTCCGTGGTGACCTCAGTTAGAGATATTTCACAATCTAATTCGGGGTCAATGTTCAATATCTCAAGTGGTAACTGTACAACTTTTGTTAAATTTGAACCAAGTAACTCCCGATAGAAGACATGCCAGTCTGCAGTAGAAATTTAACCTTGTAGGTTATTCCTATATTTAAGTGAATTAATAGTCTTCCAAAATTGGGAAGGATCTTTTACATTACTGAGGATAACTTGAATTTTGTCAGTATATTCCCTTTTTTTGAGCTTTAGGATAGCTGAATATTTCTTCTTACTCGACAAGTATGCAATTTTATCGGCCGAGATATTATGTTTTACGTATAATTTAAGATTTTGTTTCATTTCCTTTTTAGCCAAATAACAGTCTTTGTCGAACCATGGCTTAGATTTTATATTTTTTGTTTTTGCCTCCATCCGCGTCCCCGAGCGTAACATTGCTGTTTGAATTAAACCAGTAAAATCCCCAGCCTGAGTATCAATTGTGGAGTCAGCTGGATGTTCGGGAGTTAATTCTTTTAAAGTTTCTATATATGTTGGGATTTTATCTACTGACCAGGAAAATTTAATTTTGGCCCTAGGCTCCATGTAACAATTTTCAGTTTTATTATTAGGGCCGATAAACTTTAAAATTATTGGTAAGTGATCCGAATATGGCATACAACCAATTTCAAAATCTGCTATGTGTTCAAGCACCGCAGGTGAGACAATCGCCAGATCTAACACAGAAGAGCCTCTTCCGGAGATGAATGTAAATTTACCACTTTTATCATTAATGGATCTACCATTTATTATAGTTAAGTGATTTTTATCAAGAAAGTCAATAAATATAAAATGCTAAAAATGAAGAGAAAAAGTTTTCTTTATTAAAATATATAGGTAACAAGCTTTCGGGCACCAAGTCCTTCTACAGGTACGAGAGTACCTGTAGAAGGGCTTGGTGCCCGAAAGCTTGTTACCTATATATTTTAATAAAGAAAACTTTTTCTCTTCATTTTTAGCATTTTATGTCATTAAAGAGAAATTTCGTGATTTTCGTTTTAAAGTCAATAAATATTTCCGCTTTGGCAGATTTTGTTAGATCACAGGAATTTCGGGTGGTTGAAATAAGGTTTGAAGTATCTATCAAATTATGGTAACCCCCCAGATTGCCAATACGGACATTCAGGTCGCCGACCAGTATTATTTCAAACCCGTTATATATCTTATTTTCCATCAAATGAAATAGTCGTCCAAGTTTTGTAGCATGCGTATCGTTTGGGGGTAGATATACGAATATTACACAGATCGCTGGAGAGTCATTGTCTAAACTTGGATTGAGTGTGACTGCAATCCAAGAGGTTTCGATTTCAACATTGTCAATTTGGGGCTGTAGTTATTTATTTATGCCGAGAATTATACCTCCGGAGCCTCTCCCTTTATCTGATGACTTTACAGCAGGTGATTGATACATTCCGAAGTTCGCCAGGTTCAAGTCGATATTGAAGTGGCACCAAGTTTCTGTAAGCGCGAACATCTCATATTGTTTCAAATATTCAAACAGTGGAAAGAGAGAATTTATCCTAAAAAAGCCGTTTATATTCCAATACATGAATCTTTCGTTTTTAGCTATGTCAACCATTGGTTTTATTTTTTTGATCTTAGTTTTATTATGTTTCAGATTTGTGCCCATAGGTTGACTTTCTTTAATAGTATGAGTCTTGCTATGTGAAATATGAGGAGTTCCTGTGAGTTGAGTTTTGTTTATAGATTGTACATCTTCATTTGTATGTATTTTATTACCTGAATATTTACATCTCTATTTACAGAGATCCGCTGGTGTGCCTCTAGCTATATTAGTTCTCCTTTGGCATTCACCACCTGTCCCTCCACTACCATGTAGTTGATGCCGTTTAGGAGAAGTTTATTATCCCTCAACTTCGATCCTATACCTTTCTTGTAAAGTTCCCTTCTCTTTTCTATCAAGATTTTTCTCTGCTCTCTAATCTGGGGGCTGTAATCCCTGCTCATAAAAATATTGAGTATTCGAAGTTTGGATGAGTTCTTTAGGAGACTTATTCTGGACTCGTGATCAGGAACTTCAATCAGAATAGACGCCTTTGGTCCCCTGCCCAGGCGATGACATTCGGCAATTACCACATCATCAGTAATCTGCATATCTTCCGCCATTAACTTCTTGACCTTTTGTAGCAGCAGTTCCCGACTGTCAGTCTCTGCTGATTCAATGCCATATATTATTAAGTTGTTTTCTCAGGCTCGTCTCTCCAAAGCCTCCGCGCGTTCTTCCAGATTCCTTATTTTTAGGGTATTGTGAGAAATTAACCTCGTGTTAGTCGCCAGTGCATCTGTGCACTAATCTATAGATGTTTCTATTCCCGTCATTCTTCGTTCCCAATCCTCCATCTTCTGCTCAATATTAAGCAACCTTGCATCCATTTTCTCTCCCAATCTGTTCACTTCAGCCGAAAGGTTAATTATCAGTAGCTTTAAATCGTCCATTGGTGCCTGGTCTGGAGTTGAGTGAGGTATATTTGTCAATGTGGCCTGTCTTTTCGGCCCCGGATTTAGTTCTATACATCCAATTATCAATAAGGCTGTGATCACTTTCAGCCAGTAAGCCATCGAACAGTGCTTCAAAGTTACACCAGTTCTATCCCTGTAATATTTCATCTTATTGAGTTTAGTCTTAAAATCGGCAAATTTTACCGTAAGCTCTATTGGCCTTGTTATGCAAATCACCATGTATAAAACAATCATTAAATATGCAATTTTTGCAATTAATCTCATTTTGTTTCACCGTTAACTTTATTTTACTTTTCAATATGATATATATTGATGTGGCTGAAGTGGGGATGTAAAGCTCATTTTATTGAGAGGCTGCAGTACATTGTCCTGGTGGGCTATGGTCACCATGGCCCGTTCCAGGGCTGGGTTTGTGGTCCGGTCCCGGAGGGTTGTTGGGGTCCGATTCTCGTCGGTGTAGCCGTTGGAAGGGTTATATCTGTGACAGGACATCTTTCGTTCGCCGGGCAAGGAAAAAAAAAAAAAAGAAGTAATAAATAGCATGAAGGTCAAACGATAACTGCCCGTTGTATTTTTAACGCCTTCCGCGAAAACGGTGGTCAGTGGTCAAATACAACTTGTACCTGTTATCTCTGTGGTGCCGTTTCACTGATAAATAATAAACAAAATTTAAAATAATTTTGTAACTGTCACGTGTATTTCCGGTTGGTTGCTTGTTGACACACAACACCACCCCCCCTCTTATCTTAGACTCGGTCCCTCGAGTCGCCGTTATCTCTCTAAAAATTCCTTAAGTCTAGACACGTGTGCTAACGTGCTCTGGCACCTACTATTTTCGTTGCGTCCGTCCTGTGGTCGTAACCTATATGTCGTTTCCTTGATTCTATCCGTTATTACTTACGGTCCTACGTATTTCGGCAGAAATTTCTCCGTTTTCCCTGGTTTCCCTGCGAGACGACTCCAGTAGTACCAGGTCGCCCGCTTCAAACTTCCGGAAGCGGTCACGGTTCGCAAGGTCATGCTGACACTTCGTCATCATTGTTCGGTCTCGGTAGTTTTCGTTGGCAATTTTCTTTAATCTCTCGTTTTCTAAGATGCGGTTGGTCACGTATTCGTCGTAAGTTTTTACTGGCTCGTCGACGGTTGGTAGTCCTACGTCTAGGGACGTCCTCGGTTCTACACCAAATATCAACTTATGCGGTGTCACCTGTGTCGACGACTGAATGGACGAGTTATACGCAAAAGTTGCCGTTTTTACGAATCTCGGCCATTCGGCGTGATCGTCCTCGAGATAAACTCTGATGCCGTTTTTTATGACGCTGTTGAGTTTTTCGCATAAGCCATTTGTTTGCGGGTGTGCCACGGAAGCCATAATATGTTTAATACCGTACAACCGTGTAAAGTCTCTAAAAGTATTCGAATCGAAAGATTTGCCTTGATCGGATATTAAGCATTTCGGAGTACCAAAAACGTAGAGCAGATTGTCTAAGAGTGCGTTGCATGTGGTTTCCGCCTTTGTGTCTTTTACCGGGATTGCGAGTGCGTATTTGCTAAAATGGTCTACGATCGTTAGGATGTGTTCGTAGCCCTCTACCGATTTTTTTGAAAGGACCTTGGTGGTCTATTCCCACTCGTTCCCAGATGTCTGTTGCCGGTGGTAACGGTTCTGGCGGGGCTACGGGTTTGAACCTCTGTGGTTTGAAGGCCTGGCACACTTTGCACGACCGAACGTATTTCCGCACGTCTTCTTCTAGACCTTTCAGTAGAAACGTTGCTTAATACGGTGGACCGTCTTCGCTACCCCCATGTGTTCTGCCTCGGGTATATCGTGCGCTGTTTTCATTATTTCGGATACGCTTTGCTTTGGTGCTACGACCAACCATTGGTTACCTTGTGTTGCATGGTTCTTTTTATAAAGGATCCCGTTTATTTTTTCATATTCGTCCCGTGTTTTAGCGTCTGGTAGTTTCCCGGTAATATCGCGGCAAAACGTGTCTTCCTTTTGTCCGTTTTCGTCGATCCGTACTGTGCATGCCATTAAATCGTTGAAGTTGTCTTCGATGTTCGTATCATTTTTGTGGAACAGGTTGCGTGAGAGTGCGTCCGGTGCAACGTTCTTCCTCCCTGCGTAGTGGACTATTTCAAAGTCGTGCTCCATGAGTTTTAACCCCCATCTAGTCCCAGAAACGAACGAACCTGCTTGACATTTTTCGGAATCGGAAATTCCTTAACCGCCTCGATCTTATCAGTAGCCGGTTCTACGCCGTTTTCCGATACCACGTGTCCCAAAATTGGTAACTTTTGGTAGGCGAATCTACATTTTGATGGCTTAAGGGATAAGCCTACCCCCGCGGAAACATTCTAGAACATTTGTTAACCGCTCGTTCTGTTCACGTATGTCTCTTCCGTACACGATGACGTCATCTAGATAAACCATACACTCGGACCATTTCAATTCAGCTAACAGTGTATCCATGATTCTTTCGAAATGACCAGGTGCCCCGGTTAAACCAAAGGGTAACACTTGAAACTCGTACAACCCGTTACCCGTCGTGAACGCTGTAATTGGTTTGCTTGTTTCGTCCAGTGGGCACTGCCAATAACCGCTAACAAAATCCGTGTGAGAGAAATACTTCATTCCCGCTAAACGGTCCAGGCAGTCGGTGATATCCGGTAATGGATATGAAAATTTTTCGGTTACGTTGTTAACTTTTCTATAGTCCACACAAAACCTATAGGATCCGTCTGATTTTTTTAACCAAAACGACCGGGCCTCGCCCATGGAGATGTTGATTTCCTAATAACTCCTTTTTCACACATTTCTTTAACCTGTTCCTCTATAATGTCACGTTCCTTAGGACTGGGGCGATAGGCTTTTTGTCGAATTGGTTCCGTGTTTGATTTAAGTTTAATGTGGTACGGTTCGATATCTGCCGCCTTATTCCACTCTTCTGAGAAAAGTTCCCGATACCTGTACAATACGTCCAGTACGTCAATTTTTTCGCCGTCCGACAGCTCCAGGTTTATATCGAACTTATGTGGTTCGTATTTGCACGTGGCCGTCATACTGTATCCCCCCTGTTTACTTAGGAAAGAAACATTCGCTATTTCCCCGCCAGATCGTAACACGCACGAGTTTGCTACCAACCGAACCGGCTCGTTCCTAGTATTAATGACATCAATGAATATCTCGGATACCGTTTCGGAAACGTGTACTGATGGTATTAGTAGCCCCGTTCTTCTTACGCAGTCGGGGTGGGGTTCTAAAATGCCCACCCTTACTGTTGGCCCTTTTAACTTAACCCTCGTTTTACAACGTGGTGCAATTTCAAGGTCATCTGGTATGCAGTACTTTTGTTTGGGGTTTTTTCCGATCGTTCGTAATTGCGCCTAACCTCTCGAGCTCCCCGTTCTTCGTTTAGTTCTGCCACGTGGTCGTCCGTGCCTATTTTTGGCCTATACAATTCTACCCATTCATCTCTAAACATAATTTTGCAATGATAGTCTGTTAGAATATCGACGCCGAAAATAATCTTTTCCCCGTTTCCCGGAATTATGGTGAACCTGCCACATATGTCGAACCCATCAATGTTGACCTCCAAGTATGTGCACGTGTTCGAGACTACTGACCCACTTATTCCCGTATAAGTAATTTTGAAGGCATTCTAGCACATCCTAGTGCGTTGGCTATTCCTTCGTCTATGCAACTAACATTTGCCCCTGAATCGAAAATCAGTTTGCCTACATGTGTCTCATTGATATGCGTGATTAAGCAGAAATTAGTCATACCTGTCCAACGGAATTTTTCCATTGTTGTACCCCCTATTTCTAAAGTGGATTTTTCTAGTGGTACCTTATTTACTGTCTGTCTCTCGTTAACCCCCGGTTGTCCTTTTACCTTGAAAATTATGTGATTGGTGTTACCAGTAACCTCGGAAAATACACGTGGTACGCTCTCTACACTGTTTGAAACTTCAACCACAGGATTAGAGGTAAAATTGTACTTACCACGTGGCCTCCTTTTCGGGCAATCCCAGTGTTTGTGCCCCGTCTGGTAACAGGTGAAACATCTTGGCGTCCCGTCCGGCAGCATAAATCTTCTTGCTTTCTCCGTGGGGCGTTTCGGTCCTTGGATTTTGTCCTCGTTTTTGTTCCCATTCTTCCGCCGTCCTCGTAGTTGTTTCCCAACTCATCGTTGTACCTGCTTCCTTCTGTCCCTTGTTCCATTTGTCCGCCTCGTCGAGGAATTTCGCCGCCTGTAGGAAGTCGGCCTTTCTGGGTTCCGCGTGGTACTCCATGAGGCTGCCAGTAGCAGGCAGTCTTTCGGAGCCAATGCCCACAATGCCTCCTTGCTTGAATCAAATGGCGAAAACTCACCTGCCGTTGCGTGGGCCGTAATGAGGTTCATTAGGTATTTCCCCGTATCTTCCGTGGACTGGGGCCGTCTCATTTTCTTCAGTTCGTTACCCCTACTACGTGCCCGGCCGTCGTTCCTTGGGTAGCAAAGTTTCAGTGCTTCAAAGACGTCTTCAAGTGCGGCTGAAGGGTCAAACCTGCACTTGATAAATTCGCGGCCGTCAAGTGGAAGCCGCCGTACTAGGGCCTTCGTCCAGTCTCCCTTCGGTACCTTGCTCGCCGTCAGCCACGTTTTGAACTCCTCCACGTAGTCTTCGATGTCTTCCTCCTCCGGGTTGAAACAAGGTGTCTCTCCGTAGCCGATACTTATGTTTGTGGCTTGAGGTGCTGGGCCGACACTGCTCTCCACCATGTGATGTGGCTGAAGTGGGGATGTGTAAAGCTCATTTTATTGAGAGGCTGCAGTACATTGTCCTGGTGGGCTATGGTCACCATGGCCCGTTCCAGGGCTGGGTTTGTGGTCCGGTCCCGGAGGGTTGTTGGGGTCCGATTCTCGTCGGTGTAGCCGTTGGAAGGGTTATATCTGTGACAGGACATCTTTCGTTCGCTGGGCAAGGAAAAAAAGAAAAAAAAAGTAATAAATAGCACGAAGGTCAAACGATAACTGCCCGTTGTATTTTTAACGCCTTCCGCGAAAAACGGTGGTCAAATACAACTTGTACCTGTTATCTCTGTGGTGCCGTTTCACTAATAAATAATAAATAAACAAAATTTAAAATAATTTTGTAACGGTCACGTGTATTTCCGGTCGGTTGCTTGTTGACACACAACAATATAGTATTATTTAGAAGATCGAATTTGAGAAATCAAAGAGCAAGAAGAAAATATTTTTAGGTCAAAAGAGAAAGAAATAAAGTACACTTATCTGGAGCCGTAGCGCAGTGCGACCGTCCAGCCCTGCCTCCTAGCGGCGAATCGTGGTCCAAGCACTATTGTTACTATCATAGGTAACTGGAAGATTGTGTGACTTTAGGTTTTTGAAGCACCTGGGATTATCAGCTTTTCCAATCACAATTGGTTTTTCTTTCTCTCCAAGTACATTGGTCCAAAAGGACTATACTCCCTCTTCTCTCTTTACTATTTTTGACCCCTTTAGTCGTGTCACATTTCATTTTCAAAGACTTTTTTGATACTACCTTGTAGAAAGTCCAGTTTCATCAAGGTTAAAAATATCTTTAGGGGAAAACCCATTACATATTTTTATCAAACTTACCTTCCAATTTTCAATTGTGGCCTCTTTTTACATCCCCAGTTTCTCCACTATGGGAACCAAATATTATTCCATACCTACTTCTAAAGCTTTCCAGCCAACCACTTGATGCACAAAACTTTGGAAGCTTCAAACCAGCTCAAATTTGAGTACTTGTTCTTGTAACATTTGACCAGAAACATAATTTTGTGGGCCTTTATATCTTTGAAAAACTTCCAAACAAGATCATTTACAGCATCAAATTTTGTTGATTTCTTCCCTCTTTTTTCTCTTTAGAAGAGGATTTTGATTAAATTCTTTTTTCTTAATCAACCTTTTAACTTGTGTTTGTCTAATTCCATATTTATTCACAACAGTCGGCATGCTTTTTCCCTATTCACTTTCCTTTATCACTTCGAGTTTTTGAGGTAGAGTTTAAAACTATAATTTGAAAAAATAAAAAAAGAGAATTTGAAATTAAATTTAAAAATTAAAATTAAGGTGATTCAGTAAAAAAAAAACATACCTCATTATAATCGTTCTTTTTTTGAAAGGGAGCTACATTTCCTTTCATTTAGATTCAAAGAAGCATTTTATTAATCTGTAGTGTTTAATAAATTTTAATAAATGATCACTATTTAAAGGTATTTTTAAATAAAAATTTAGAATTAGGACTTTCGAAAAAAGGTGGGAAGGGGCGCTATTCATAGGTTGCAGGGTGCTATATACAGGTCACTTTTAATGGAAATCGCATCGTTCTATTCAAAATCGGGCGCTATTTAGAGAGGGCGCTATTGACAGGTTTAACTGTATATATTACCAAAGTTGTTTTTTTTTTAATTAACAAATTTTTTTTTTACCTAAAACTTTTTATATATTTATTTTACAAAAATAAAATATATCTTTTCCCATCAGTTCCTGAATCATTTCTGCTTTATCTAATCTTATCTAAACAGCACCTATCTTTCTTTTATTTTCTCTGACCTGGGGGATTTAACCTATTTTGAACAACCTTGGTTGAGTGCAGCACTTTGGTACTTTGATATAGTGCATTGCGGTTTGTCTGCTTGCTACATTATTTTTGGTCTAAAAAATCATACACTTTGGGCCCCTCCAACAGTCAATGTTTATAGTGGTTTGTATATATTCCGTTTATTGCGTCCATTAGGGCTCAAAAATCATCCATTCTGTTTAGCAGCCCCGTAAATAAATATATTTCCAAATTTCTCATTCAATACTTTTATCTGAAGATGGTAACAACATACATAGATGTATAAAGCGGTTTTAAAACCAAGAATGTTTCTTTTATATAAAATAAACATTTGTGCTTTTAAATCCTTTCATTTTATACATCTAAATTTAATTCAATACTTCCTTTAATTCAGCCGAAAGCTCTGATCCCTTGGGGTGTTGAATTAAAGAGGTTCGACTGTAATTTAGCACTTTCGCCCAGAGGGACGCGAATTCGCGTCCTTGCCGACTTTTTAAAAGTACATTAGTTCAGCTGACATCCCCCCAACCCACTGATAGATAGACAAGAAGGTTTGGGACAAGATCCTGGTGGACGCGACTTCGGTATTTAATATTATTTTTAATTTTGAAAATCGAAAAGGAAGCGTATTCGCATCCTTCTGGGTTGAAAGTGTTAAAAATAAATAAATTTAAATATATGTTTAATCTGAAATATTTCTTAAATATAAATATATATAGAACCTTAAAATATAATTATTTTTGATATATGAAGTTTTACTGCAATTGTGGTTATAGTGTGTGTTAAAAATTTGCATAAAAATGATACATTCCTTTTTTTTTGGCAGATAACTGAAATAAATTTCCCAAGAAAACTTCATCAAGAACAATTTTGGACCACCATTTCTACATTATACAAGGAGAATACTTGCTTCAAGAATCACTATATAACTACCCCTAAAGTACTTTTCAATGCCTTATTTGCCTAGCCCATAAGATAATTGTCATTGATACAAAGCAGCATTTGATGCCTTCATCACCAAAATTTCAAGTAAATATCTCTAGTTTAAAATATTTGAAATTTATAAATTTATAGACACTTGTGTGTGGATGCTGTGATTAGAAAGCAATAATTAGACCCAATTTAACCATAGTAGACTTTGAAAATTGCTTAAAAAGCTTTTGAAATGTGGATGTAGTGACTTAGCCACAGGTTCCTATTGCAACATAGTGACTATCAAATAAAAATGGAGCATAATCCTTCAATTCATTTATCAGTAGACAATGATGATAATAAAAAGTCTTATAAATGTGAATACTGTGATTATAAAACAGCATATAAGAATATTCTAAAACGACATTTAGCAAAACACACTGGAGATAAGCCTCATAAATGTGAATATTGTAATTATAGATCAATAAGAATAGATATTCTTAAAGATCATTTAAAAAACACACACAGGTGAAAAGCCTTTTGAATGTGACTATTGTGATTATAAAACAATAAAAAAAGATTCTCTTAAAGATCATTTAAAAACACACACAGGTGAAAAGCCTTTGAATGTCACTATTGTGATTATAGATCAATAACAAAAGTTCTCTTAAAGATCATTTAAAAACACACACAGGTGAAAAGCCTTTTGAATGTCACTATTGTGATTATAGATCAATAAGGAAAAAATCTCTTAAAAATCATTTAAAAACACACACAGGTGAAAAACCTTTTGAATGTGACTATTGTGATTATAGATCAATAACAAAAGGTTCTCTTAAATATCATTTATCAACACACACAGGTGAAAAGCCTTTTGAATGTCCTTATTGTGATTATAAATCAATAACAAAAGGTTCTCTTAAATATCATTTTATCAACACACAGGTGAAAAGCCTTTTGAATGTCCTTATTGTGATTATAAATCAATAACAAAAGGTTCTCTTAAAGATCATTTAAAAACACACAGGAGAAAAGCCTTCTGAATGTCACTATTGTGATTATAGATCAATAAGAAAAAGATTCTCTTATAGATCATTTATCAACACACACTGGTGAGAGGCCTTTTTTTGAGGCATCTAGCTGATTTTCAAAATAAGTATAAGCTATACTATGTAAATAATTTTGCCCAAATATTTTTGTATTCAGCTAAATAATATTTTAAAAAATACTTTGATTATATTATATTTTATAATTATTTGTGTTTTGAGAATAAATATGTTGTATTTTCAATTTTGTTTGGTATTTTTATTCTTCAAAATCGTCATGTTATGTAAAAATGTGATTAAGCTATATAAGTAATTTTGCCCAAATATTTTTATTTTTAGTTAAATTTTAAAAAATTACTCAGGTTATTCCTACACTTTTATAATGAATTTGTTTTGAAAATAAATATGTTGTATATTCAAATTTTGTTTGGTATTTTTATTCTTTAAAATGGTCTTGTTATGTAAAATGTGATTAAGTTATATACAATATAACCTCATTACTTCGACACTACGATAATTCAACCATGTTCTTATGTACCAACCTCTGGCCTATCAAATAACAAACCGTAATTCGACAATATCGATAATGCGGCTCATCCGATAGTTCAACCATTTTGAAATTTAAATTTTAACAGTTGAATGTTTTTTGGCAGTATTATGGCGGTGAGCGATGGTCGCCGACTGGGAATAGCCGACTATATAATATACTTTATGAAGAATATCCACCACAATAAATGGTCACAATGTAATCATGTCTGGCTTGATAACATTTTAAGAAAGTTGAAAATTCTAATTTGTTTTTGGAAATTAAATATATAGAGTAAAACCCCATTAATTCGACACATGCCAATTCGACACTCTACAATAATTTGACCATGTTCTGATGTCCCGCCCTATCAAATAACAAACCGTAATTCAACACTATCGATAATACACACTTGTCGAGAGTGTTATTGGTTTTATTTTTTCAAGCGGAATTCAGGCTTTGTGCGCTTATTTGTGCGCGCATTGAAGTATTTTAGTTATTTTATATTTTATAAATAATTTCCATTAAAATAAATCTTTATAAAATTTAGCCACAATGATTTTGATAACATTTTATTTCAATATTCCATTTCTGTGTTATTATAAAAGATTTAAACCCAAAATCATAACACCTGCAGCAGCAGTGGATGTCTTTAATACAATAAAAGCTCTTTGTTATTAAAAGACATTCCAGAGGAAGAAAGACATGCATGTTTTTTTTTTAAATAGACCATCTGGAATTCATCCTGAATAGGAATTCAATGCAAAAACAAATAACTAAAAAGGAATTATTAATAAGATTTTCATGATTCTTTTTAAATATTATTTTTAAATTTTCTTTTTATTTACCATATTTATTTGCCAGTAAATTTATTTGTTAAAATTATTTATGTTTCGAAAATATGTATTAATGCCGTTTTGTCCCTGATACTAAATATTAATCATGAAAATAAATAAATAAATAAATACAAAAAAGTACACACACAATGGTTTCAATTAATTCTTTTAATTCAACCGAAAGCTCTGATCTCTTGGGGTGTTGAATTAGAGGTTCAAATGTATGTTTTATTTGAAAATATATATAGAACCTTGAATAGAATTATTTTTGATATATAAAGTTTTACTGCAATTGTGTTCATAGTGCATTAAAAATTAGCATAAATGTGATACTTTTTTTTTTTTTTGGCAGATAACTGAAATGAATTTCCATGAAAACACCAAGAACAATTTTGGACCACCATCTCTACATTATACAAGGAAAAATACTTGCTTCAAGAATCAATATATGACTACCCCTAAAGTACTTTTCATTACCTTATTTGCCTAGCCCATAAGAAAATTGTCATTAATACAAATCAGCATTTGATGCTTTCATCCCCCAAATTGAAAAATGACTTTCAAGTAAATATCTCTAGTTTAAAATATTTTAAATTTATAAATTTGTAGACACTTGTCTGTGAATACTCTTATTAGAAAGAAATAATTAGACCAAATTAACCATAGTAGACTTTGAAGATTGCTTAAAAAGCTTTTGAAATGTGGATGTAGTGACTTAGTCCAAGTTCCTAGAGCGACATAGTGACTATCAAATAAAAATGGAGCATAATCCTTCAATTCATTTATCAGTAGACATTGATGATAATAATAAGTCTTATAAATGTGAATATTGTAATTATAAAACAGCTTATAAAAAACATCTAAAACCACATTTAGCAACACACACTGGAGATAAGCCTTATAAATGTGAATATTGTAATTATGAAACAGCATATAAGGTAAATCTGAAACCACATTTAGCAACACACACTGGAGATAAGCCTTATAAATGCGGACATTGTGATTACAGAACTGCATGGAAAAAGTCTCTAAAATTACATAATTATAGACATACAGGTGAAAAGCCTTTTAAATGTCACTATTGTGATTATAGAACAATAAAAAAATATTCCTCTTAAGGATCATTTATCAACACACACAGGTGAAAAGCCTTTTGAATGTCACTATTGTGATTATAGATCGATAAAAAAAGCTAATCTTACAATCCATTTATCAACACATACAGGTGATAAGCCTTTGAAATGGGAACATTGTGATTTTAAGACAACCCCAAAAAGTTATCTCAAAAAGCATTTATTAATACATACTGATGAGAAGCCTTTTAAATGTGAACATTGTGATTACAGAACTACAAGGAAGGAGCATCTAAATTCACATAATTATATTCACACAGGTGAAAAGCCTTTTAAATGTCACTATTGTGATTATAGAACAGCATTTAAAAGTTCTCTTAAAAGTCATTTATCAACACACACAGGTGATAAACCCTTCAAATGTGACTATTGTGATTATAGAACAATAACAAAATCTAGGCTTAAAACCCATTTATCAACACATACATGTGACAAACCTTTAAAATGTGAACACTGTGATTTTAAGACAACCACAACAAATTATCTTAAAAGGCATTTATTAACACATACAGGTGATAAGCCTTTTAAATGTGAAACATTGTGATTTTAAGACAACCACAACAAGTTATCTTAAAAAGCATTTATTAATACATACAGGCGATAAGCCTTTTAAATGTGAACATTGTGATTTTAAGACAACCACAACAAGTTATCTTAAGCATTTATTAATACACCACTGATGACAAGCCTTTTAAATGTGAATATTGTGATTATAAAACAAAATTTCCAAGTCATCTCTCCAGACATTTAACAACACACACTGGTGATAGGCCTTTTAAATGTGAACTTTGGGGCTTTAGAACAGCAAGAAGGGGTCACCTTAAAAGGCATTTAGCAACACACACTGACGGTAAACCTTTTAATTGTCAGCATTAAGATTACAGAACTATAGGGGAAAAGTATCTAAATTCACATAATTATAGTCACACAGGTGAAAAGCCTTTTAAATGTCACTATTGTGATTATAGAATAATAAAAAAGGTAATCTTAAAATCACTTTATCAAGGCATACAAGTGATAAGCTTTTGGAATATGAACATTTTTATTTTAAGACAATCTTAATAATTTATCTTAAAATATATTATAAGAATGCATAATTTTTTTTTAAAGCCTCAATTAGAGGTGCTTATTTTGTTACATAATTATAAGAAAGCTTCATTTGTAAATATTGAACCTGAACCTATAAACACATTTTCCATCTAAAAGTATTATTTTTTGATATTATTATTCAAAATATACATGTTTGTGTTTTGTGGATGGGTTGAGATTCAAATTATACGCATGTGGGAGCTGAAAAATGTAATTGTGTATATTTAGAGGAGATTAATTCTCAAATGTGTTGTGAATATACATTTCATGAAAAATCTCGCTGATTTTCAAAATAAGTGCAATCTATACTACAAAAGTATTTTTGACCAATATTTTTGTATTCAGCTAAATTAAATTTTAAGAAATCACTTAGGTTATACCTACACTTTTATAATGATTTGTGTTTTGTGAATAAATATGTTGTTTATTCAATTTTGTTTGGTATTTTTTTCTTTGATATGGTCTGTCATGTAAAAAGTGATTAGCTGCATAAAGTATAACTTCGTTAATTCGACACTACGATAATTTGACACTTTTCTTATGTCCCGAACTCTGGCCTATCAATAACAAACGATAATGCGACTATTCCGATAGTTTGACCTTTTTAAAATTCGAATTTCGACAGTTGAATGTTTTTTACCCACAACTTGATGCTAAAAGGTATTACGCCGGTGAGCGGCGGCGGCCAATCGGATCATCATGCCTGAACACTTTTGGTTTCTGTTTAGTTTAAGTTTCACTTTGCAGTGCTGTTGCTCAATGTCATGAGTGTTATTGTTTTTTTTTTTTTACGCAGGAATTTCGGCATTGTGCGTTTTAACTAATAATAATATTTTATTTTTAATTATCAACATTGAATTATTTTAACTTTTTTAAATATATAAATAATTTCCTTTCAAATCTTTATCTTTATAAACTGAACTAACTATGATTATAATAACATTTTTTTTAATATTCAATTTCTGTGCAATTTAAAAAACTGGCTGAGTGTGACCCGGGCAATGCCCCAAGTTAACCCGAAGGCCCGCCGAGACATTAAGAGTATAAATAGTGGCATAAAAATTACAATGGGTGTAATCTTATTTTCAAGAAGCAGCATTTCAAATATAAGGGTGAGTAAAAATAATTTCTAACTATATACATTCGTTCTGATCTTATATATTTATATATCAAAATTAGAATGGAATCATATCATCCATAACAAACCTTATAATTAACAACATATTAGACAGCACAGTGCAAAAATGTTGAAAATTAATATATAGAGCAGTGGGGGAAATAGGTAAATAAAAAGAAGACCGATAATCAAAATAATTGATAATAAATAGTTTATTAGAGAACAAATAATTCAAAAAATTCCTTTCAGGTGAGAAACAAGGCATTGGTGCCCATGCCTAAAAATGTATTTAAAATGTTAACCCTTAACTGGACGGGTTGGGTAGATTCAACCCACTTATGTAACTTTATGAAATAAGCGCTAAATAATGATTGAAATCAATATTCAAAAAAATATTTAATTAATATATATTTAATATACAGATTTTGACTTTTAAAAATTTTGAATATAATCTATTTTCAATTTTCACAAATTTATAAGAAATGTTTTTGCAAACACTTAGTTGACATAAAGAGCAAAGGAATTTTATTTTTTACTGCATTTTTTGATGGACATTTGTAACACCTTTTTGGAGTATCAGATTGTTGTGGCATTGTAGTTTCACTTGGTTTATTTGAACCATCATTTTCTTGAATTGTCGTCTGTAATTCCAGTGGAAGAGAATTGAGATTACATATGGCTAGGTGTTCATCAGTCAATGCTCACCCAAGATCAACAATAAAATGACTCCTTTCTTTTTTACCATTTTTATCAATCTGATTACCAATTTTATTATTATTTTTTTGGGAACATAGGAGACTAAAGTGGTTGTTCCAGAGAAACCAAAAATAGATGTTCCTGATTCTCTATTAGGGTGCGGTTGAAATTGTGGTGAATCTAAGGTTTGTTCTTTCTCATTGTTTCTAAATATGTAAGGCATGTTCTTTCAACTTATCAACTAATTCTACTGAATTAAATCAATTGTCTGCTGGAATATTTCTTCCAAAGTGTGGTCGACTAATCTCTGACACCTATATGTATTTTGGGTTGGCAGGGATAGTTCTCTCTGTTGACTCAATTGATAATTATACTTATACAAAGAATTAAGAAAAAGGCATCTCCTTATCGTGCAACTGAAAGTTGCTGATGGCTTGCGCCATCTATCGGAATAAATATCAACTATTCTGATTAATCAAGAAAAGCTAACCACGGACGCGTTTCGGGCTGTTGGCCCTCATCAGCGTGGTGCAAGTTGTACCTCAACGACCAAAAAATTGGTCATTAAGGCAACCTGAAAAATCATGAAACGGGTAGTTAAGGCCAGAATTGTGTGAGAACGCTACACAATGTGAAAAAATAGTACAAATGTAATATTGTACTGGGATAAGGTGTATAAATTAAGAAAAAGACATCTCCTTATTGTGCAACTGAAAGTTGCTGATGACTTGCGCCATCTATCGGAATAAATATCAACTATTCTCGTTGATTTTTAATTATTCCAGAATTGGCCAAATACCCATTCTTGATTAATCAAGAAAAGCTAACCACGGACGCATTTCGGGCTGTTGGCCCTCATCAGCGTGGTGCAAGTTGTACCTCAACGACCAAAAAATTGGTCATTAAGGCATCCTGAAAAATCATGAAACGGGTAGTTAAGGCCAGAATTGCGTGAGAACGCTACACAATGTGAAAAAATAGTACAAATGTAATATTGTACTGGGATAAGGTGCATAAATTAAGAAAAAGGCATCTCCTTATCAACTTTCAGTTGCACGATAAGGAGATGCCTTTTTCTTAATTTATGGGGGGGGGCAAAGGTGGCGTGATCGTAGCCCGACCAAAAGGAGGGCGCCATTCCAAAAAAAAAAGCAAACGGTGACAGAGATGACTGATGAAGAATGACGCTCGTAACTGTATATAGAATGTTCTTGGCTTCGCCGGTTTTTCCCCGAGTAAAAGTTTGCCTAACGAACATTTGTTTAAACGATTCTAGCAAACATCCAATCCCTACTGAATCTACACTTGTCTATACTCTCAATAATTTGAAAAAATTTCCCAGTCCCTTTAAAAATACTCAATAAGTTGAATAAAATCAATATTAATTGGTCCACTCGGTAATTTGAAGTTGAAGGAATAGTATCTTGCCACAAACTAACATTTGTGAATAACTGTATTCAACGAATGTACCCGAAAATAAATTTACTCGAATAAAAGTTTGTCCAACGAACATTTGTTAAAACGATTCTAGAAAACATCCAATCCACCTATTATATAATTTATTAAACGTATATAAATATTGTTATATGCGTTTAAATATATTTTTGAAACATAATTTTTAAAAAAATATTTATTAAATTTTAAATAATATATTGTCATGTTTGTGAATTTTATAATTAATTATTTTTTTTTTTCTCAATGAATTTTTTGTTATTTTTGTTATCATCATCACATACAATGTATTTTTTTTATATAAACAAATGATATTAAACAACAACAACCAGCCCGTAAATAAATATATTTTCACAACAACAACAATGTAATTTGCATCTTATTTATTATAAAACAACAACAAATTAAATTAACAATTTAAAAATATATTTTAACATTACACACAACATTCTAACATTTAACACAAAACGTTACAATATTTTCTTCAAATATATATTAATATTGAAATGCCAAGTTTTTTTACAACGTCATTGGATTATTATATACTGAATTCTCAAATTAAATTTAGTATACTTGGAACACATTTTAGTATTTTTACAATTTATAAATGTAATTTCACCAGATACCGCGAGAGGCGCTGCTTGCTAGTGAAAGTAGAAAATTTGCAAATAAAATTGCAACGAATATTTATTTCAAATCAAATTCAAGCCAGAAACCTTCCCAGTAGTATAGTAAAAAACTTCCTAAAGTTTCACGGCGATTGAATAATTTTACCTTTTGAAAACATTCTTCGTGTAAACAAACTACGTGTAAAATTATTAACCAATCAAATTCATTTATCGTCGCGAACAGTGCTGCCGCCAAGCGGTAAAAGGCTGGAACTAACGCTTTTTGGTTTTACAATTTTCAAAAAAAAGGACAATAACCTTTTTAGTTTTTTGAATAGCCTATATGTTAAACGAAATCTTCGGCTACCTACATGCGAAATTTCACAATGATTGATTCTGTAGATTTTGTGCAACGCGATAACAAACATCGATTTTCGATTTCATTTTTATAGATATAAGGAAGGATATATAATAATTCAACCGAATTCTCTGATCCCTTGGGGGGTTGAATTAAATGAAATGTTGAATTAAAGTTGATGATTAGCGAATCATATAACTCGCTAAAATTATATTTTTTAAAATAACTTTTTTTTAATATTATAAATTAATGATATCAATTGAAACCATTCTGTGTGTATCGTGGTCTCCTATATTTCCCAATAAAGTAGTAGAGGTGTTTTTCACTTCCATCCATATTACAGCCCACCAACACTGTAATTCTCTCTTTAGATTCTTACCCCCCTTCACATTTCTCACCTATTATTTGATTGATAAAAAGTTTATAAAATAGACCAGTTTCATCTGCATAGATATTTCCTTTGGGCTATATATTTAGATAAACGTGAAGGAATAATCTCACCTTTCCATGTAACTATTTACATTCACACTTTCAGCTTCTCCATGAAGTTGTTTAAAAGCAATATTCCTTCTGGCCTTAATATTTTCTAGCCAGTCGTTGCTGGCTTCAAAATTATCTTTACCCATTTTCAAGGCCAAGAGAAAGCCTTTTCTATTAATATATGCCATTTAAGGTAATTTTCATGGCATTTTCCTGCCTTATCCACCTAAACAGTGCTTCTTCAATCTCTGGGAATTCCCCATCACGATCACGCTTCAAGGTAGAGCTAAACTTATATCTTAAAAATTGTGTTAATGGTTGACCGTGGAATATTTCTTTCTGTGGGTAACTTGACGAAGTGATTTTCCTTGTTCTATTTCTTCTATAATTTTTGTTTTTTACCACATAAGTAAGCTGGCGATACTGACCACGTTTCCAATCTTTTTGGCAGAACCTGACATTCTTACTACACTCATTTATTCAAATTAAAACAGAAATGGAATATTATGGTAAGGCACAATTTGGATTATATTGGGTTGTAAAGAAAGTTTGTTCGATTTTTTTTAGCCAAAAAACATTAATTATAACAATTAATTAATCAATTATGTATTCTCTGTTATTATTTATGACCTCCTCCCAACGTTTGACTAGTTTGTTGATGCCGTTCTCTAAAAATTGCCCAGTCTGGTGTTGAAGAAGTTGTTGAGCCAGGTTTTGAGGTCCTCTTCATCATCGAAGGTAGTGACTCTCATATGATTTGACATGGAGCAGAAAAGGTGGTAATCGGTTGGTGCAAGGTCCAGAGAGTATGGCGGGTGCTGTAGAACTTCCCATTCGAGCTCTTGAAGAGCGGCTTTGACGACTTGTGCAACATGCAGCCTAGCGTTGTCGTGAAGGAGAATGATTTGACCTTGTCGATCGGGTCTTTTCTGTTCAATAGCCTCATTCGCGAGATACAATTGGGTAATGTAGAGGTCCTTGTTGACCATGGCATCCCTTTTGAGCATTTCCTAGTACAGCACACCTTCACAGTCCCAAAAAACGCAGATCATAGCCTTTTGTGGGTGAAGATCTTGCTTTATTCTTGGCTTCTGCATATCTTCTGGAGCCAACCACTCTTTTCTTTTCTTCATATTCATGTATAAAAACCATTTTTCATCTCCAGGAACGATTTGGTATAAAAATCGTTGTTTATGGCCCGTGTTGATAGATGGCGTGCGAGATGTTGAGCAGTGATTTAAAGGCAATTTTCTTTGTTGGTTTCATTAACCTCGTGAGGCACCCAGGTTTCGAGTTTTGAGAAAAACCTTTTGATTGAAAATGGTTGGAGATGGTTACAGCACTACATTATATTTTTTGGCCAAATCACGGGTTGTTTGGCGACCATCTTTCTTTAACAGGGCCTTTAGATGTTCCTCATCAAATTCTGATGGTCGTCCGCTTCAAGGCGTGTCTTCAAGGTCCAAGTTGCCGTTTTTGAACATTGAAAACCATTTTTGTGCTGCTCGCTCTCCTATGACACCTTTTCTATACACATTGCATATGTCCCGAGCTGCTTCGGTTGCTTTTTGACCTCATGAAAAGCAAAGAAAAGCAGATGTCGAAAATGTTGATTTTTGCCTCCTGGATATTCCATTTTCAAGCCTGGAAATAAAAGAAAAAAATAGGTTTTTCATAAACAAATAATACAGGTTTGTAGAATAGAGCAAGTACCATTTAAAGAATATCAACACTTTACCATATAACAACAAAAACGTTATGAAAAAAGGTATACAAAAACCCAACAAACTTTCTTTACAACCCAATATATTATAAACACAAGGTAATGTTGGAAAAGAAGAAGTTCGAGGCAGCCAATGGGAGGACAAATTATTTTAGTGTAAATACATTTAAATATATAATTCATTAAATAGTACTATACTATTTTCTTAATTGATAATAAATATAATTTTCCCTCCTGTTTTCGTCGTATGTTTTAAAATTAGTCAAGCAGCGACACCTCAACTTTGAACCTTCAACCCGCCGACCTAGGTGATTGACTCCCTCTATAGAACTTAGATCGTCGTCACAACAGAGTGGCGGTGAAATCACAATATTATTGGCATCCCAGCTGGGTCTGTTGAAGGTAAATTCCTGAAAAAAAAAAACATTCTGAGCTGGCCATTTTGGAACTCCCTACCTAACCCCACTTGCCGCTAAGCCTAATCCTTTGTTTACATGATAGCAAAAGAATTAATTCTACGTTTAAAGAAGAAGCATGCTATTAACAGATCATATTTAAAGAAAACATGCAATAAGATTGAAAGTAGACTTGACACCGTAATGAGAATTGAACTTGAAGAATTATTAGAGCAATTGAATGAGAGAATATATATATATCATTTATCAAACTTATATTAGTTGATCACGAAATAGAAACGCTTCTGAAACTGACGATTTAGAGAGGGAATTACAGGGCGTAGAGGAATATCGAGATAAATATATTACTTGTAGATTTAGGGCAAATAAAAGGATTTGCCAATCAGATTCTCGGGGCGAAAATATACTGGATTCGAACTCACGAATAGATGAACCCAAAATGAGACATTTTGTACCTTCCTGCGCAACTGTGAAGCTTCCGAAATTGATGATTTCAAAATTTTATGGAAACTAGTGAATGACTGATGTTCTGGAATTCTTTCGATGCAGCTATTCAACTGAACAACTCACTGAACCCGATCGATAAATTTAACTATCTGAGGTCACATCTTGGCGGAATTGCACTAAACACAATTGAAGGTTTCGCTTTATCTGCGAAGAATTATGAGAAAGCTATAAAATTGCTTTTAAAATGTTTGGGCGAGAAGACATTTTGATTAGCCGACATATGAACAATATGTTGTCAATGAGACCATTCAAAACGTCAAGCGATGTAAGAACCTTCCATGAACTTTTTGACAACCTTTCTGTTCAAATAAGAAGTCTCGAGTTACTAAACGTGTCCATTGATGTTTACAGACAACTGTTGTGTCCGATAATAATAAAGCTTCTACCTACCGACCTTAATTTGGCTTTGAACATAGAACTCCCGACAGGTTACATAATTAATGACTTGATTACCTTTCTAGAAAGACAATTAACTGCACGGGAGAGGAGTTTTAGAAACGAAATTGGTACCGGGAATGAATCAACTGAATTCCTGCCTAATAGGTCATCAACTTCTAAACCTAATTTAGTAAACAAACATCCAAAGACCAGATTCTACAATGAAAAACCAATTGCGACAGCTTCAGAACTTTTAAATTCAGTTCACAAATCGAATGAATGCGTATTTTGTGGTAAAGACAATCATGGAAGCCCTAAGTGTGACTTTGCAGCTAATTTGAGTTTAAACGAAAAGAGATCACTCATAAGGAACAAAAGGTGTTTGTTATAAATGTCTTTGGCCTTCTCATTTAAGTATTTTTTTCTGAAATGTAGTATGTTGTTTCATCTACAACATGTCTTCCCACCTGGATGTCATGTGCACAAAACGGATTTTAGATCGAGGAGAGTCTGAGTCTCCAACGGTGCAAGAGAAACTCTCGCCAATTTATCAACCTCCCCAGACGTCTTGTTACCTACTTTGAGAGTATCCTAAAAGGGAACAGAATGGAGAAGACGGCACGGGCTATAATAGACACCAGATCCCAAAGATTACATAACACAGCAATGGAAATGGAATACGAACAATCTAGGAGAGAGTTCTTCCGGCATTCCTTGTTTGGAGGATCGAGTACCGACGTAGTTGGACATGAGGTCTATACCATTTATTTATCTGACATTAATAACTCCTATTGCTGTGAGTTTGAAGAACTAGGCCAACCCCTTATCTGTGGAAGCATACCTCCGGTGTGTCCTAGATCATTTTTAGAAGGGAGTGAAGAACTCGACGTGTCTGATTTGATGAGAGACCGTGTAGAAGTTCTTATAGGTGCGGTCATCACTGGGCGATTGCTAACAGACTGATCAGAGAAGAATCTCATCTGGACTTGTGGCCATCCGTACCAAACCCAGCGTCATTTAAATCTGCCATAACTTCTGATTTCAAGTGCTTAGGAGTCATCATAAGCCAGGGTCTTCCAGTTGTGCTATAGTTTTTATTGTGAAGGATGCCGTCGATATAATGCTGTATTCCTTTCTGGTGTAGCCCAAGTTTAAATTATCAATTATTTTAGCTAAATCCGGGTCTTTAGTCTGCTCTATATCGACGTTGGTTAGTAACATCACAGCACTTGGTTGATTGTTCTCAAGCGGGCTCCTTGACAGATAATCGTCATGCTTATGTTTGCGTCCGCTCTTGTAGATAACTGTCATGGCAAATTCTTGCAGAAGGATCTTTCTGCCCTACCAACCAACATAGAGAATGATGGTCAGTGACAATCGTGAATGGTCGACCAAACAAATATGGACGGAATTTGCTAATAGACCAGACTACAGCAAGGCATTCTTTTTCTGTTGTAGAATAGTTATTTTCAGCCTTTGTCAATCTTCTAGATGCATAAGCTATAGGCCGCTCCTTTCCACCTTGTATTTGTAGAAGAACAGCTCCAATACCATGTCCACTTGCATCCATGTGTAGATGGGTATCAGCAGATTCATCAAAGTGTCCCAAGACAGGTTCTGAAATTAGAGCTGTTTTATGGACTTCAAATGCTTTCTCTTGAGCTGCATCCCAAAAGATTTGTTTTTCAGTCCTTAGTAGGTCATGCAAAGATCTAGTTTTGTCGGCAAAGTTCTCAATAAATCTTGGGTAATAGGAACATAATCCAAGGAAGCTCCTCAGTTCAGAGATATTTCTTGGCCTCGGAAATTTAGAGACAGCTTCAACTTTATCTGGATCTGGATGAATTCCAGTGGCGTCAACAAGGTGTCCTAAAATCTTTATCCTCCTCGATCCAAAAAGACACTTTTTGTGGTTCAAGCTTAGTCCAGCTTTCTGGATGCACCTTAATACAAGTTGTAGACGAGGTAGATGTTCCTCAAAGGTAGGTGCGTAAACCATGATGTCGTCAGGGTAGCAAAGGCACATGTTCCATTTAAGACTGCCCAGAACACTATCTATCATCCTTTCAAACGTTGCTGGAGCATTGCAAAGACCGAAAGGCATTACTTGGAATTCATACAACCCATCTGGAGTGATGAAAGCAGTTTTCTCCCTGTCTTTTTCGTCCACTTCAATCTGCCAATACCTGGACCGAAGATCCATCGTGGAGAAGTAACTAGAGCCGGCTAAACTGTCCAAGGCATCGTCAATGCATGGCAGTGGGTATACATTTTTTTGTTATCTTATTTAATCGACGATAATCTATGAAGAATCTCCAGGTCTCATCTTTCTTTCAAACTTGAATAAGTAGAGATGACCAAGGACTTTCAGAGGGCTTCACGATGTGATTTTCAATAATCTTGTTCACTTCATCTTGAATTAGTCGTCGTTCACTTGGTGCTACTCTATAGGTCCCCTGTTTGATAGGAGAGTGGTCTCTTGTGTTTATCTTGTGCTTCACAGTACTGGTGGGCTCAATAGGAGTACTCATAAAGTCAAATATGTCAATGAACTCGTCAAAGCATGAAACAAGCTGTAACCTTTGAATTTCAGTCAGCCCTGGATCCAGAGTGAGGTTTATCTTCTGTGACCATTCACGTGACTTTAGCAGCGTCTCTTGTAGCTTATTGCTGGATTCGATAAGACTGCAGATATTCCCATTCTCATAACTTTCCATGGTGCACATATTCTTCATTCCTGATGGAATCAATTGTGGCCAAGGCGCTCCATTCGCCACCCAAATGCTACCTCGGCCGTGTCGAAATGTAACCAATGAGTTTGGTATAAGAACTTCCTTTCTAAATAATAAGTCCTTAGAAGCTGAGACTAAAACATCTCTAACACCACATGTTTCATCGTTTATCACGCTGATCTTTATTGATTTAGGCGGGATGACAATGTGTGTGTCGTCGGAAGCAAACAATCTCTGGTTTTCCTCCTCTCGAGATTCCAGGACAGAGGTTTCCCCGAGATGGAGTTCATTTCTGCCACAATGAAGTCCCATCTGAATATGATGTCATGGCTGCATTTCACCATCACATTGAATTCAAAGGATATCTCCAGACCATTAACTTCTATGTTCAGGACACATTTTCGTAGGGTCTCCAACCACTGTCCAAGGTTTATATTTCCATCTCCAGAAAAGGTAGATAGATCTCGTTGGCACTGACAAGGGAAGTAGGATCCGCTAACAGTAGGCATGTGGTCATCTTCCATTTTTATTTGTTGTGGCAAAGGTTCAAGAATTGATTCACGTCCCTGTAGACGTCGACTTCTTCAAAGTTCCGTCACGTTACCCAGCGTCTCCGCCAAAATATGTCGCGGAGATAAATAAAGCAAGGGCAACCTTTGGAATAATTAATTTATTATAAAGGGTATTTACCTTTTAGTTCTCCAATAAAATTATATAAAAGAGGTATTTATAGGAAAATAGAAATTGAGATTTTAAAATATTTTATTGACATCATACACAAGTCAATGGTGGTATTATAAAATAATCATAAAAAGAGGGATACATGAAAATTATATTTTAAAAAGTAAACTATATACAGTTATGTAAAGTCCAGGAGACTCCCCCAGCGACCAAGAGTCTCCCTCCAGACAGAGAAAATATCTTTATTTTACGGGGCTGCTCTAACCAAAATGAATGATTTTTGAGCCCCGATGGACGCATAAAGCGGAATATATACAAAGCATAGTTGGAGGGGCCTGGGGATGGGTGGCCAGGGATCATCGCCAGGTGAGGCCAGGAGAGCCGGGATGTAGAGGAGGACCGGGGGGGAGCAGGGTGGTGATCCGCGGAGTTCAGGGGGTGGCAGAGACGGGTTCAATGGTGTTGAAGCAGGCGTAGCAGGTTTGTAGCAGGCAGACAAGCCGCAATGCACGATGTAAAGTATCAAGGTGCTGCACGCAACCAAGGCTGTTCAAAAAGGTTAGATTCTCCAGGCCAGGGAAAATAAAAGAAAGACAGCTGTTGTTTAAATAAGAATATTAGATAAAGCGAGAATGATTCAGCAACTGATGGGAAAAGATAGATTATTTTTTTTATTTATTTATTTATTATTATTATATATATATTTTTTGTAAAAATGAATATATTAAAGTTTTGGATAAGATTACTGGTGAGGGTACCAGTGCTAAGACGACCAACCAGAAAAGTACACCATGGATTGCATAGCGCGTTCAAATGGGTCGCTGCGTAAGTCGATTTCTCGAGCAGCCCGCGCCGTCGAATCGCCAAACCATTTGCCCTCTGTCCTTGGGTTACAGAGACAGCGTCAGGGGCGATCACATACGCAGGGCAGGTCGCGAAACCGATCTTAAACAGCGGCACAGGCCAAAGTTACGTCTACGAGCAGCCGCCAATGACCGGTGTTAACCATGAGGTGAGGAGTCCGAGTCATTTAGGTGATCGGAATCCTCCGCGCGGACGCGTGGCTTAAGTCTATCCGAGGCCTTTAGGAACTCCAGGCAGGCTCGCCAAGTGCTCCTGTTGAAAATAAAGTCTTTGAGTGACCGCGGAGTGTACCCTAATTCTTCTGCACAGGTGGAAAGAAGGGGGAATCTAAGGGCATCAAGGCTGCTGCACTCAAGCACGATGTGAGACAGAGTTTCTTCCCTGTCCGGCGTCGCAGTAAGGGCAGGAAGGATCGTCAATGACGCCTATCCTGTGGGCGAAACTGTCCGTCCACGTGTGTCCCGTTAGCAGGCCTACCACAATGTGCTCGCTAGGGACGATGTACGCATACCTTTTGTCTAAAAGACTCATTGGAGTAAGGCCAAAGCGGGTGTGGATAGAAGGAGCTAGAGAGAGGAATCTGCTTTCCCATGCTTCACGCGCCCGGCCGTAGATTGTCGATTTTACAGACGACAAAGGAGCGAGTTTGTAACAGCTTGGGTCAGCAGACTCAGCACCCCGCTTTGCGAGTGTGTCCGCAATGTCATTACCCACGTTCCCACTGTGGCCCTTGATCCATTGTATGGTGCATCTGTTCCCATTGCGATTCAATCGCGAAATCAGTAGCAGAGCTCTGTCGATAAGGTAATTACCAGTCTTAGAGTTCAGAACTGACTTCACGACTGAGAGGTTGTCCAGGAAGAATCCTAAGGTTAGATGATTAGGTAAAGTGGTTGCGTTTTCAAGAGCCTTAACCAATCCAAGGGCTTCCGCCTGAAAGACAGAACAATGAGGGGACAGAACATGAGATTCACGTATTTCAGGTGCACAATCGAGACAAGAGAACCTGTACACGCCGGCGCCAACTCCATCTCTGGTTTTGGAACCATCTGTATATTATGCCACGTGGAAGAAAAGAGCAGGAATATTACTGGGAGCGGAGTAATAGGGGGGGGTAGGGGAGAGGATGTGGAAAGGGAGGAGGCTCGAGTGGAATTTCAGCGTCAACCAATCCATACTTTTTAAGGTATAGCTCAGTTTTAGCCAAGATTTCCAGATCGAGAGGAAGGACTCTGGAGAGGGAGATTAGAGCAGCGTTGCTGGTTGATCTGAAAGCTCTACAAGCTCTCACTAGGAAAGGCCTTTGAGCACTCAGTAGAACATTCAAGGAGCGTTGAGAAAGATTAGGAAACCAAACCGCCGAGGCATAGGCAATGGCCGGAACAACCACTTGCAGATACAGAGTTCTCAAGGCGCGGTAACCAAAACCAGAGTTGAGATAAGCGGCTGCGGTCAAACGCGGCAACATGCCGCGGACCTTGGCGCAGACTTCAACTACGTGCTGGTAGAAAGATAGACGTTGATCAAATCTCACTCCCAGCACCTTAATTGAGTCGCACCATTGGATTGGCCGTCCGTGGATAACCAGATCCCGGCGCGGTTCAGGCAGTCTCCCGTGTGGTCTGAGGAGAACCATAGCCTGGCACTTCCCCACGCTGAGTTCCAGTTTATGCAAACTGCACCACCTAGCGATCATATCTATGGTGTGTTGGGCCGCGGGAAGTTGACTAGGTCGGCATCCCGAGACCACCACGACCAGATCATCCGCGTAGGCTTGCGGGAAAACATTATTCCTGTAGTCCAGCGTGAGGAGTTCATCAAAGACAATATTCCAAAGGAATGGGCCGAGAACTGAACCCTGGGGACATCCTTTGGAAATTCGTCTCGACACAGTACAACCATTCATAGATAGTCTCACAACACGGTTACATAGAAACGAGTTTATCAGGTGATAAATGTTTCTGGGACAGACGCTTTTGTGCAACGCTCTCAAGATACTGGAGTGGAGCACGTTGTCAAAAGCGCCTTTAACATCAAAAGAAAGAAGAAGACAAGATTTCCTATTTTTAATCGTCCGGGTTATAGTAGATTTTAGATTTAAGAGTGCGGCTGTAGTAGATCTACAAGGCTTAAATCCGAACTGGTTTGGAGGCGCTTTACACATCCTATCGGCCATCCACGACAGCCTAGCAAGAATTAGACGCTCAAGGATCTTGCCCAAACCAGGCAGCATCGTGATTGGACGGTGTGATGCGAGAAAGTCCTCCCCACTTCGCTTGGGGACGAGAACGACGTCCCCCAGCTTCCATGTAGATGGAAAGTGGCCAGTGGTTAAACACATGTTGAAAATACTTAGAAAAAACGTCCGAAAATGTTTAACTAGTTTTACGATAAGAAGAGGTGGCATGCCATCACTACCAGAGGAAGAAGATAAGTTTACCTTATCCGCTGTCAACAACAACTCGTTATCTGTAAACAAAGGGTCGTTATCAGATGACGATGCGATGACTTTGCTTAAATCTTTGTGTTCTAACATGGTATCGGGCGGGACGCGGCCGAAATAGTAATCTAATACGTGATTTAATGTGTCCCGCGGACCTTCAGTGAAGCCGCTACCAACTGGGAGAGCTGAGAGGGTTTGCGCTTAAAATTTCCCTTGATGAAACTGTAGATTCCACCCCAAGGGCTGATTTCGCAACGCGAGCAGGCTGCCCTCCATGCTTCTTTCTTAGCCAGTCTCCTCGCACGGCGATATCTTGCCTTCAGTCTTTTGTAAAAGACCTCCAGCACACCCTTAACGACACCGCGTGCCTTTATAAAGGCCCGCTGTGCCTTTTGAGTGGCTCTTTTGAGAGGATTCAAATCAGATTTCCACCAAGAGATGGACTTGAGGTATTTATCACTTCTGGGACGGGATGGAATGGTGTTTAGACATGTGTGAAAAATCTCTTCGCCGAGTAAATTAATTACATCGTCGAGGGAGGATGAGTCACGCACATTTTCTAAAAAAGATTAATATTTTCTATTTTTTGGCTGAAATGTTCAAAAACTCTATCCCAGTCAGCGCGACCAAAGCTGAAGTATATTTGGCTAAATTTGTTTAATTTAAATCTGGTGTTGTCCTGTGAAGAGGGAGCAAAATTGAGGTTAAAGACGAGGCGTTTATGGTCAGACAACTCCTGGTACTCAGGATGCCAATCGGTAACGCTATTTACAAGGCCAGCACTACAGCAAGTGACGTCGATGGAAGAAGAGCGGTTGCCCTCCTCCCACGTCACCGCGCCGTGAGTGTTGAGCACATGCAAATAGTTGGCATCAATAAAGTTTTCAACTAGATCTCTCTTAGGTGAGTGATGCCTGAGGAGCAGAGGTTTATCCGACCACCTAAAAGATTCAACATTTAGATCGCCGCAAAAAATGACCTCGTCATAGTTCAGAGAATTAAGGCTAAAATTTATCTTATCGAGAAGAGGGGAGGGATCACATGATGGCGGAAGGTAAACATTACAAAGAAGAATACTTTTACCACTCAATTCACACATGACAAACACGACATTAACACTGGACAAATGAGACAAATGGACAAATTTAAGGCTAGGATTTACTACAATGACCATAGCTCCCAACCTAGAGTTTGTAATAGGGCCATAGCAAACTCTGTTAGATGGGATTGGCAGCGATGGGATTTTGCCGCGCGCGGCTGGGAGCTCTTGTAAAAGTAGTAAATCTATGTTCTCCTCACGACAATCATTCAATACTGAATACAAACAAGGCTGAGAGCGTCTTATATTGATTTGTAGGCACTTGAAAACAATCATTTGACTATCGACTTATTAAACTGATCCTGGGCATCTCGCATGTGCTTGCACATCATGGAGTTGGCATTGTGCTTGTCACCGCACCTGTGACACTTAAGCGCGCTTTTATTTTCACAGGCAGTGGTAAGATGTGCACCTGCACAATTGGCGCACTTGGGCGCATTGGTGCACTTTTTTACCATCAGTGTGCGTCCTGTGAGAGAGGCTACCGCAGATACCACATGGGAAGACGCGTTTCGCCTGGGCGAGCCTGAGGGACAGGAAGTCAACAGTGACGCGGCCGCGTGCAAGGAGAGCTTCCTCGATACCCTTATTGACCTCTATGATAGCGGTGGAAGGCGAACCTTCCTTCCTAATCAATTTAACCAGCTTCAAGCCGCCGCTGTTATTAATTAACTGCGGGGCTATCACAGGGTTTTCCATCAGATCAGACACCAGATCAGATTCAGATTTTTCGACAGGGATGCCGAAAATTGCCAACCTGGGCCTGAATGTCGGGTTTGGTAGGACTTTAAGTCTGTCAATGTTGGCGGTCTTAAATTCGTCCACAAACCGCTTTGATTCTGCAGAATTGGGAAGTGAAGGACAAGTTTTTTGTCCTTCCCAGTTACTGCCGTCACATCACAACTCTTCAACTGTGGAGTCTTGGCAATTTTGGCTCTGATGGCCTCGAAAGATAAGGTGTCTGAGCCAATTTTTACATGGTTTACACTGTTCTTTAACGTCTGCGCGTAGGTTGAACGCGCTGGCACTCTAGGGTGTACAGTTGTGGGTTGGTTGGACCTAATTTGGATAGCAGAAGTATCAGGTTGGGGGATCATTTTAATGGGGTTAGGAGGAAGAGGGAGGCTTGGCCAACCTTTTCCTAAGTTGGATGACCTCATTTTCAACAATTTTTACATTTTTTTTTGAAGATTCTTAACACTTCAGTTTGTTAAAGCGTTAAAAATACGCCTTACATCGTCTTTCACTGAGTCAGATAACCCAGTGCGGGTGGGTAGCAGGAAGGTTAGAGGCAGTGATATCCGCTACCTCATGAAAATTTTTGTTGAAAAGAGAATCTATCTCTTCCCAGCAGTCAGAGGATCCGGAATGGGTACAGGAAGGAATGGAAGTAGGGGCCTGGGGGATCTTACCTTGGGCAGTCCTATTAATAGGAGCGGAGACCTCTTCGGCCACGGTCCCAAGACTTGTGGAGGGCTCCAAAGGTGGGAATGGGTCGTCAGCTGACATGGCCCGCGTCTGCAGGCGAGTGTGGACCATCTTGTATCTTGTCTCTTCGTGGTTGTTATGGTAGTCAGTCGTTGTAAAAAAAAAGTATATATATATATTTTTATTTTCTAATTTCTAATAGTTAAATGAATGACCAGCGATACTCTAAAAAACAAAAACGTTCCCTCCAGACAGTGATGGGGTTTTCACGTTCTTCCCTCACCTCAAGACTCAGAAAGAACATGTGAATTGATGACTTGACAGATGCGAGGATGGCGAGGGCGTCATCATCCAGCCCTTGACTGAAGAGCCAGCACTGCAGGTCGGGTGGTTGCTGTATGATGTTGAAGGCCTCCCGTATGAGGAGCCTGATGGAGCTGCAGGATCAGTAGCGGTGGGCCAACGTCAGGTCGCTAGAGCCACAGGCGATACAGGTCTCTCGAGCAGAGGCCGGATATGCAGGATGGGGAAGAGCGTACAGGGCCAACTGTACTGCAATGTTGGCATTGTGCCCTGAGAAGGCGCAACGTCGAAGCGATGGCCAGCTGATGGTGATATGGATGTTGACAAAGTCTTGCCAACGGTACAGAAGCTGGCGATGGACAGGGTTGCCATGCGTGGTCGCTCAAGTGTACGGCGGATGGTGCAGGTAGTTAGGCGCATGAACGGAGTCACCGTCCCGCGCAGCACCAAAGCTTCGCCGAGGTTGTCTGCCCCGTGGGACCCTAGGAGGGTTTTCTTCTAGCAGCCTATTGCAGAAGTTGGCCAACGCTATGGCGTCTGCAAGAGCGCATCGGGTCGGACGAGTGAGCGGTGACACAGGGCCATCAAAGTCCTTGATATGTGCTCCTATCGACCGTGCAGCGGCTAGGAGGTCAGGTGGCTGGAAGAACCTGCATCCTTCCGATTATGGCGAGGTCCCTCAGCTGTTGTGTTGGAAATATCCGGTGGTCCAGTGCTAGGAAGTCAGAAACTGCTTCCCACATCTTCATGAGTCTACGACGTCGAGGTGGAAGCCATGTTCAGAATGGAAGGGGAGTTAACCAGGCCCCACCATCAGTAAGCCAAGAGTAAGCTTTGAGACTTCCACGAAGCGAGGCCTAGACACCTTTCATACACGCCAGTCTCAGCTGTGTGCTGACGTCGAGGAGGCCGAAGCCACCCATGGATAGAGGACGTGCTAGAACACCTCCCGGCAGCCAGGCGGTGCGCCAAGGTCCCCAGACGAAACGCACTAGTCGAACTTGGAGCTTAGAGATAGTGGAGTTGGTAGGCAGGTATCCGTGAAGATGGTGTACCACTGAGGAGAGCACCAGGGAGTTTGCAGCTCTTGCCCTCCCAACGAGAGAGAGGCTGCGAACGGGACTATCTTACAGCGGCCGTCTCCATCAGCATGTTCCATGTCAAATAGTCACTAGACATCCTAGCACTTCAATTGGGTTGTTGACCAGCAGATGTCTAGAGGGGAATCGACCCAGTTTTTCCAGGCACCACACCACAGACCTTTGCACTTTGCTGCAGGGAGAGAGAGTGTCAGCTAATATAACAACTTATCCCTATATATGAGAGTGGTCAGCCACCGAAGTGTCCCATTTTCCTTATTTGCCGATCAGATTCCGAGAACCCCTCACACCTGTGCTCGTCCCCTCCACCCCGGAGTCCAGTGATGATTGACAGGCGTTCCATGAAACTTCCCGTGGCTGTGATTGCAGAGCTACTTACAATTATATTAGTTAGCCCACGATCCAAAAAAAAAAAACCTCATAAAAAAGACAATAACACTCGTGAAATTGCGCAACGGCACCGCCAAAGTGAAACTTAAACTAACCAGAAACCAAAAGTGCGTAGGCGCAATCCTATCGTCGGCCGCCGCTCGCCACCGTAATACCTTTTAATGGTCAAGTTGCAGATATTAAAAAAAAAAAAAACATTTAACTGTCGAAATTCGAATTTTAAAATGGTTGAACTAAAGTTGAATGGAAGAGTCGTATCATCGATAGTGTCGAATTATGGTTTGTTATTTGATAGGCCAGAGGTAGGAACATCAGAACAGGGTAAAATTGGCGTATGTCGAATTAACGAGGTTATACTGTATTTAACAATTGTTTGTTGAATACAACATTAAGGCTAAAGTGCTTAAAATGCTTTTTAATGCTCTTTTGTCTTTGAATGTTCATCTGTTTGTTTCATCAGATAATCCTTCAGGCAGCAACACTGATTCCGAAACGTCCACACACTATATATTTATTTGGATTGGTGTTATTACTTTTTAAAAATTCTGGAAAATATTTTGGAGGACACAACACCAGAGGACCAGCATAAGTATTGCACCATTCAATATTTGTCCAGATAGAGCTCTATGACATAGCAACCATTACGCTACTGGATACCCTAAGTTATTATTGTTAATAGTGCAGCTATCCTAGGAGTAGACAAGACCAGGTGTACTGGAATTATTTTTATATATGTTGGGCATAAATTATGTATGAGTGTGTGATAAGCACCCAAGTGAAGGATATCTGAGGTTATAGAGTGACACAGTGGTAAAAGGGGGGGGAAGTCCGAGTTGGTTTCTGCAATGGAGCATTTCAAGAGTTCGGCAATGCAATACGTGCTTGTGTAAGTGACATATTGTTTTCTTTTACTGAATTCTCAAGGCGCTCCATAAGCAGCATTAGATCATATGTGGAAGAGGGAGGTAGGTAACCTGAGAGTGGAGGAATGGAAAAGGTTAGAATCAAAAGTTGCTCTTTTGCCAATGATGATTGAGCTCGGATGAAAATGAAAAATAAAATAAAATGGTGAATATAATGGCTGTAATGATGATCCAAGCTTTGAGAAAGAGTTACATAAACTCAAACTGGTCGCCTGAGCTCACTGCTAGGAAATGTACAGCAATGAAGTTTGAGCCAGCTGGATGAATTAAAATTAGAAAAAAAAAATAAAAGTATGGTTGGTGAGCAGAGATTCTTGTCTGTGGGAAATAGGAAGGGTGAGGATTGGGTAAGGTAAAGGGTACTGCTGCCATTGATGATTGAACAACCCGACATGGTTGAATTGTAATGAATGATGTTGCTGGATGATGGATTAAAAAGAAATAATCTATGGTTTTCTTTAATTCATTTTTGGGAAATCTATACTGAGGAAGGATGTAATCCAATAGATGAATTAATAAAAAAAAATTAAAATGTTTGGCAACTGGAACCCTAAGGAGACTATGAGATTGGGTGGAAATGGACTAAGGAGGTATGAGGAAGAGATATAGGATGTGAAGATAGGATTGGGAGACAGAGATAGAAGTGGCAAAAAGAAAAAATGCCGGGTCATTCGGCTAGTGTACCATATGATGGATCTTTCAGTTTCTTAATAAGTTAACATGTGGGGCATGACCTACTATATCTAATTATGGATTTGGTCATTCCACGCCAAGTGTATTGGGGGGGGGGATGTGCCTATTATTTGGGATACCCCAGGATGGTTATATTCTACGTGTACCTTATTTATTAACGTATGCTGTAAGGAAGGGGAGACTACTATCTTAATTGTATTTTTACCCTTAAGGATATGGAGGCCGTCTATATTTGTTTTAATGAGGGGGGGTGGTAGCTGGAGGGGTTGTTGTTTCTTGACATGATCGTTTGTGAGAAAGCCACATATAGGATTGTGAGATAACAGGTCCGCCTCGAACTACATTTTACCTTTAAGGTATCTGATGTCGTAGGCGGCAACTTTAAACTCCAACGGAAGAGTCTTCCAGATGGGTTTTTAATGGTTTTTAACCATTGTAGGGCATGGTGGTCGGTGAAGATGGTGAATTTCATACAGGTGAGGTAGATGCGGAATTTTTCCAAACTATCAATTATGGCAAGGCACTCCAACTCCGTGATGGTGTAGTTTTTCTCGTGGGGTCGAAGTGCTTGGCTATAATATTGCATCGGATGTAGGGTGCCATCAGGACGTTGTTATTTTAAAATCCCAGATATTCCTTGAAGGGAGGCGTCACAAAATATCTGGCATGGCAACCCTTCTTTAAAGAGGCGGAGAACTGGTTGGGAGGTTAGACACTCTTTAAAGTGTTAAATGATTGTTGAAATTTGGCGTCCCAGTGCCATGGGGTATTTTTTTTAAAGGAGTTATTAAGGGGGACTCTAATACGGGCATGATACGGGCAATGCTTCACATAATCGTTTATCAGATGCTTTGTGAATAAGAGCTATTAAACAATTAAAAAGGTTTCCGGAGATGAGTTTCCTTTTTAATTGTTTAATTAATGTCCAGGAGATTTAAATAAATTAATGAGAGCTATTGTGAGGATAGAAACGGGACAATCCCAGACTGAAGTCTAGAGATGAGCTAAGATTCAGTATAGACTAATTCTCAGCGAGCTTTTTTACATAAGAACAAACTCAGTGATTCCATGACGTATGCACGAAGGAAGGTGTGGCCATTGGACATGCCTCAGACCTGGAGGCTGTTGTTGGGTGCTGTGCTGCCTGGAGTATAGGAGCTCCATCTATGATTCCTTTCTTCCTGTGGTGAATCTGTATAAGACCGGTGGTTTTAATAAAGCTTATGTATGTGTGTGTGTGTATAAGAACAAACTGGGACCTGCTTCCATTACATACTACCATGAGAGTAATATACTTATAATGCCCCCACCAGTGAATGATAGTTTCCATTTTTACAATTCAGTTTCTTTATACGTCTTCATACACTTTTGTACTGATATACTATTATGAAATATTCCCATTGGTAGCTACGAAAAAATAATGTCTAGTGTTAACTTTTCACAAAGTAGTGGGGGGGCCCGAGTCCGACTTCCAAGTCGTTCCGCCAAGAGATCAACACCATAGAGGTCCGTACGTCTTTTGAACTCACGGACAATACAGCAGCTACATTATTTGGTTCATTTTGTCTCCTCTCTAATTGTAAAGATGTTGCTGTATCACCTCATAAGCATAAATAAATAAATAACAAAGTTTATCACCCATTTACTTTTCCTTGTGTGTTAACTTTGACTTACTTGGACGTATGTTAACGTTACTCACACATCTGTTTGTTACAGAACCATTGAAATCAAACTAAACAAAAATAAATGTTTTTTCTAGTTAATAAAAAATTAGAAAATTGTTGTTACGTTTATTTATTAGCGTTTTTATGATAGGACCAAATAAGACCTGTGTGTCTTAATAAAGGCTTTTGTGTGTGTGTGTGTGTGTGTGATAGGACCCAAATATTTTCTCCACACAATGACCAGAAAATAATTTTAATAAATTTAAACTTGAGGCCCAGTGGAAAATGAGATGTGATTTTTTTAAGCGAATATTTAGAACATCAAAGATAGAGAAAATTTTATTTACATAAGTAGGATGTCAGTGAACGATTTTAACTTGCAGCTTATTGAGATTTGATTAAAGAAACGATTTTTAGGATTTGAAAGGAGGAAGTAATTCAAAATTTCAGGCTCTTATCTCAAATCTTGGAGTTTGAGCCAAACACTATCAGAGAATCAAATTAAAGTGCCTATATATATTATCCGGGAAGTATGTAAAAACACAAGAAAGGCAAGAAAACCAGGAGACGCAGAGTCTGAGCGTTTACTATCCCTATATATATAAAAGTCAGTGTATGTATGTATGTATGTTTGTTAATATGTCGGCTATACACGTCCACAATACTTAACTAATCTGACTGAATTTTTACAGTATATAGAGTTAAATCTGGAAAAACTTATAGTGAAAATTTCAGGTCCCTATCCCGAATATTATTCGAGTTATTTGCAAATTGCGTTGAGAATTTGCCCTTTCGCTCGCAAGCAGCGCCTCTAGCGGTGAAGATGCTTAATCGGGTAAAACCCGGGGGTTGCCCGGGTCATTCGGCTAGTTTTATATAATTTTAAAACGTAGTATGCAAATCTAAGTGACATAGTCCGAGGGAGATCTGCTCTCTTGCTATATATATGGGACTGTTTTTAATCTTATTCATTGCATTTTTTAATTTCCATAAACGATTTAAGCATTTCATTTTTGATCACACGTTTCATTTTTAAATAATTAATAGATTATTCGGAAAGAATTGCTAATATTTCTTAGGATAATATTTTAGGATTGTGGAATAGAGCGCTAAGAAGAAATGGTCTTTAGGCGAACGGAAATAAGGGAGAAAGAACACACCTGTTCAAGGTTGTAAGGAAATATCATATATCAGCCCGAGTAGCTCAGTCGGTAGAGCGTTAGGCTTTTAACCTAACGGTCCAGGGTTCGAGCCCCTGCTAGGGCGATTTTTTAAAAATTATTATTATTAAATTCATATTATTGTTTATCCCAATTACACACACAGCACGTGGTAGAGGCTATGAAAATCTTTGGTGGTAGCTTAGCTTTTACTGCAAATCGAAAATCGAATTTTGTATTTGCATGTTTGGTTATCAGTATTCGCTGAGGCGGTTGGAATTTTGCAAGAATCTGGAGCTATTGAGCCATTTTTTTTTTCTAAAAGGTGCCCAAAGCAGGATTCAATCCCGGGTCGTGGATATCTAAAATTAAAGGTTTATATCATTCCTCCACCAACCCCCTTAATTTATAATACTATTTAATTTTCAATATTTCCCTATTCTTAAGATTTTGAAATGTTTTGAAAGAAAATCGACAAAGTGGTATATCTATCCAGAGAACTCCCACTATACTATTTACATTCATGTGGTCTCGTGTTATAGAACTCTCCTCGCAGTTTGCACAGAGCAACAGCAACAATATATTTCTCCCGCGTGTACCATTATCTCCTACTACGCCATACTTAAACCATACCAACGACAACAGCTCCCCATCATGGAAACTTATGAACTAAATTTAATCCCCGAAGTCAGTCTCCAAACCTTGAATAATTATACAATATGATGGGGGGTCGGTGGAAGGATGGTCTAAACTGTTGGTTTTCGACCGCTACGACCCGGGATCGAATCCCTCATTGTTCACTTTTTGTCTAATTAAAAAAAAAATACTCCAATGGCCCCCGATTCTTGCAAAAGTCCAACCCCACCAGCAAGTGCAAGTAACCAAACCGGGGCTCTGGCAAATTTGTAAGTGCAAAAGTCGAACTGCTTTTCACATGTAATAGACATGTGGTGCACTTACAGTATAAAAGCAGTCGCCAACTTCTACCCACCATGATTTTCCTGGCCTGTACCACGTTCACTAGGGATAATTTAAAAATTACAATATGATAATAATAATAAAAAAAAGGTTTATGATACATAGGTTATTAAAAAAAAAAGTTTACAAGCCGGGAATCGAACCAGGGCCTCCTGGGTGAGAGCCAGGTATCCTAGACACTAGACCACGTTGGAGTTCAAGAATTGTGCAAATCATCATATGTATGGTTTATATAACTTGTAGCGTCCTCTCGTCGCTTGAAAAAAACTTGGTTTCTATAGATAGTCGGAAATTCAGTTCTCTATATTTATGTTTTATTTTAGAGTTGACCTAATTGTTAAAAGATTAGATTTTTATAATACAAAGATATTAAAAAGCTAACATCAATATGACTTCTAACCACAACCCAGAAATCAATTTGTTTTCAAAAGAATATAAATAGACACAGGTAAAAAAGTGAAAAAATATTTGAATACCGTCTGAAAAAAAAATTCCAGAATCAAACCTACCCAACTTATATTGAATGTACTGTAGAAAATCGTTATGTGATAATTCATAAAGCTTGTTACATAGACCAGTCTATACAGTTGGAATTTGCAAAATATAAGATAAATGCTGTATTTTATTCTCAATATAAGCATTTTCATAAATCAACTTCTATGGAGTGTTCCTCTGTGTGTGGAGCCTCAGGACTGTTGGTGGATTTACTGTCCTCTGTGTGGAGCCTCAGGACTGTTGGTGGATTTACTGTTCTATGTGTGGAGCCTCAGGACTGTTGGTGGATTTACTGTTCTATTTGTGGAGCCTCAGGACTGTTGGTGGATTTACTGTTCTATTTGGGGAGCCTCAGGACTGTTTGTGGATTTACTGTTCTATTTGTGGAGCCTCAGGACTGTTGGTGGATTTACTGTTCTATTTGTGGAGCCTCAGGACTGTTTGTGGATTTACTGTTATATTTGTGGAGCCACAGGACTGTTGGTGGATTTACTGTCCTCTGTGTGGAGCCTCAGGATTGTTGGTGAATTTACTGTTCTATTTGTGGAGCCTCAGGACTGTTGGTGGATTTACTGTTCTATTTGTGGAGCCACAGGACTGTTGGTGGATTTACTGTTCTATGTGTGGAGCCTCAGGACTGTTGGTGGATTTACTGTTCTATCTGTGGAGCCACAGGACTGTTGGTGGATTTACTGTCCTCTGTGTGGAGCCTCAGTACTGTTGGTGGATTTACTGTTCTATGTGTGGAGCCACAGGACTGTTGGTGGATTTACTGTCCTCTGTGTGGAGCCTCAGAACTGTTGGTGGATTTACTGTTCGATCTGTGGAGCCTCAGGACTGTTGGTAGATTTACTGTTCTATGTGTGGAGCCTCAGGACTGTTGGTGGATTTACTGTTCTATGTGTGGAGCATCAGGACTGTTGGTGGATTTACTGTTCTATGTGTGGAGCCTCAGTACTGTTGGTGGATTTACTGTTCTAAGTGTGGAGCCTCAGTACTGTTGGTGGATTTACTGTCCTCTGTGTGGAGCCACAGGACTGTTGGTGGATTTACTGTTCTATGTGTGGAGCCTCAGGACTGTTGGTGGATTTACTGTTCTATGTGTGGAGCATCAGGACTGGTTGGTGGATTTACTGTTCTATGTGTGGAGCCTCAGTACTGTTGGTGGATTTACTGTTCTCTGTGTGGAGCCTCAGTACTGTTGGTGGGTTTACTGTCCTCTGTGTGGAGCCTCAGTACTGTTGGTGGATTTACTGTCCTCTGTGTGGAGCCTCAGGACTGTTGGTGGATTTACTGTCCTCTGTGTGGAGCCTCAGTACTGTTGGTGGATTTACTGTTTTATGTGTGGAGGCTCAGGACTGTTGGTGGATTTACTGTCCTCTGTGTGGAGCCTCAGTACTGCTGGTGGGTTTACTGTTCTATGTGTGGAGCCTCAGGACTGTTGGTGGATTTACTGTTCTATGTGTGGAGCCACAGGACTGTTGGTGGGTTTACTGTTCTATCTGTGGAGCCACAGGACTGTTGGTGGGTTTACTGTTCTATGTGTGGAGCCACAGGACTGTTGTTGGATTTACTGTTCTATGTGTGGAGCCTCAGGACTGTTGGTGGATTTACTGTCCTCTGTGTGGAGCCTCAGTACTGTTGGTGGGTTTGCTGTTCTATGTGTGGAGCCTCAGGACTGTTGGTGGATTCACTGTTCTATGTGTGGAGCCACAGGACTGTTGGTGGGTTTACTGTTCTATCTGTGGAGCCACAGGACTGTTGGTGGGTTACTGTTCTATGTGTGGAGCCTCAGGACTGTTGGTGGATTTACTGTTCTATGTGTGGAGCCTCAGTACTGTTGGTGGATTTACTGTTCTATGTGTGGAGCCTCAGTACTGTTGGTGGATTTACTGTTCTATGTGTGGAGCGACAGGACTGTTGGTGGATTTACTGTTCTATGTGTGGAGCGACAGGACTGTTGGTGGATTTACTGTTCTATGTGTGGAGCGACAGGACTGTTGGTGGATTTACTGTTCTATGTGTGGAGCGACAGGACTGTTGGTGGATTTACTGTTCTATGTGTGGAGCCTCAGGACTGTTGGTGGATTTACTGTCCTCTGTGTTGAGCCTCAGGACTGTTGGTGGATTTACTGTCCTCTGTGTGGAGCCTCAGGACTGTTGGTGGATTTACTGTCTATAAACAATACATAGATGTTTGACAATGTAAAACAAAAAAAAACACTAAATAAGATTTCTTTTAAACCATATATATTTCCTTCACAGAATAAATTTATCTTCACTGATTTTGTACTCGTTCACTTTCATATACACCGTACTTTCATTAAATTCACAGAACATAGTCTTCATTTTCGTAATCTATCAATATTTGCCTGCTATCTGCGTGTTCTTGGCCCTTTTCTGAGGCGCAAAATTTCTGAACATCTAAAAAAAAATTGTATTCGCTTCTGTTCCAAAATAAAATTTCAGTTAAATAAATTATACTAATTGATCGAGAGACATTCGGCGAGACAATTCTAAAGAAAGCCTCAGTTTATGAATGGCATATTCGCTTTAAAATGAACTAAGCCCAATCGAATATGATGCAAGAGTTCAAGATCTATGGAGAAGAAACCAGAAATAACATCAACCCTATTTTAGACAAAATTACCAAATATCAAAAGAATGATATAAGCAATTTTCAAATATAACGGATCTTTCAATGGGAATATTTAATTCCATTATTCACGGCAATCGGCAAATTGTAAAAAAAGTTGTCAACATTTTCCTTGAGCCTTTCACACTCAAACAGAGACGCTGGGAAACATATGAGACCATGCTTGAAGAAGGTGGGGCCGAAGACTGACCCTTGAGGGACTCCTGCTCGAATTTCCTTGGGGTTGACAGAACATCTTTGACTTTTACTTTAAGGTTCTGTCACAAAGGAAGCTTTTTGTCATTCGGATGATGTCTCCAGGTAGGTTCTTTTTTGCCATTTTATACAAAAGGGCCTCGTGCCAAACTTTGTCAAATGCCTTGGAGATGTCAAAGAAGATGCCTCCTGTTAATTGTTTTGATTCCATGGCCTTTCTTATCTTCTCCGTGACGACCACAAGTTGATGAAGGGTTGAGTGTTTTTGCTGGAACCCGAATTGTTCGGGTCTGAGGGGATGTTCGTCGCTGAGTGCTTTTTTTATTCTTCTTAAAATGATTCTTTCGAATAGTTTGGAGGTGACAGGTAGGAGGGAAATGGGTCTATAACTTGCTGGGTCGTACTTTGATTTACCTTGTTTTAGTATGGGACAAATAATCGATGTTTTCCAATTGTTCGGGAAGTATGCGAGTTTCAATGAGGCATTAAAAGTGCTGGTTAGTGATTCGAGAATATGGTTGGGCAGTAGTTTTAGCGCTTCGTTCGTGATTCCGTCGATGCCTGGGGCTTTTTTCTTAGGGAAGGTGTCAATTATTGCTTTGATTTCTCCAATGTTAGTGGGTTCCAGAGCTGTTTTGTTGTTTATTTGGAGGTGTGCAGTGATTCTTTTGTTCAGATATATGTTCGAATATGAAGAGGTAGGAGGATTTGGGCTGAGCTGCTTTTCATAGGAGTCAGCAAGTGCTTCGGCTGCCTCCTCGGCTGTTAATGTCAGATTGTTATTGGTTTTCACGATAATTTCTTCTTTCTTTGGGGCTGTGAGGCGTCTAATGGCCTTCCATACTGTCTGATCAGATACGTCAAGGTTTTCTATGTAGGTGTCCCAGCTGGTGTTGTCGTGTTCTCTAGTAAGTTTTTGTGATTCTCTTCGTGCGGAAATGTACGCTTTTTTGTCGTTGGGGGTCGCAGGTCTCTTTCATTTTTTTTCTTAGTCTGTTAGTTTTTCGTAATTTTTCTTTGATGTGGGCTGGATACTTTCTATCGAGGTCTTGTTCTTTATATTTTGTGGACTTTTGTAGGTTTTGAATGATTTGGTCCTCAATGGAAGCTATGGAGTCGATTATTTCTTGGGGAGTTTCTGCGGTGTGCGCTGGGGGTTGGGTGTTTTCCATTTGGTACTTAAAGAGGGCCCAGTCGACGATTTTGATTGTTGTGTCGGAGCGGGTTATATTATAGTTTTGTAATATTAGAAGGACTGGAAGGTGATCAGACGTCATCTCGTGGAGGACTTTTGAGTGAACGGTCTGACTCAGATTTTTGTGGATTGCGATGTCCAAGATGTCGGGTGGTGAGTCATGTGTCGGTTCATCTGGGTAGCTTAAATCCAGGTTGAGGCATTCGACAACCTTTTGTAGGATCTTGCCATTTGGATTGGTGGAGAATGAACCCCAGGTTGGATTCTTGCAGTTGAGGTCTCCGGCTAGGATTGTTTGGAGTGTTGGTTTTGAAAATATTGTAGATGTCCTTTGGGTCAAGAGGCGTGTTTGGGGGCTTGTAGCAGGAGTATATGTTCAATGTTGTTCCATTTTTGTCTTTGATTGTTATTCCTGTGGTTTCCAAATTCAGGCAAGTGCTTTGGATGGGAACACAGTAATATTTCTTATGGATGAAAATTGCTGTGCCTCCGCCCTGTCCAGACAGTCTGTCATTCCGAACGGTGTTGTAGTTGGGGATGTTCATCCTGTGACAGGGTTTGAGCCAGGTTTCGGAGATTAGAGCTATGTCTATGTCGTGGTCGTTCAGAAATTCAGTGAATTGTTGCCTTTTATTCCGAAGGCTACATGCGTTCCAATGAATGATTCGGAGTTTATTCTTTTTGTCTTTTGCGTTCATTGAGGACCGATGGTGGCCGAGAACGTTCCTCACTATGGTGGCAATGATCTTTGGATCGCTGAGAGCCTTTTCGATGGCACTCTCGATGGGACTTTGCTTGGAGGTTTTCAGGGGAATACTTTTAGGTTGGTTTGCGCAGGTTTTTTCCTTATTTCCTGTGGTTTGAGGGATTTTTGCATTGATGGGTACCTTGGAGGGTTCTTTTAGTGCATTAGGGCGTGGGTTCTTTTGACTGGGTATATCCTTATTTATTTTTTTGTAGAGTGGACAACCACGCCAGTTTGCCGTGTGCTGACCCTGGCAGTTAGCGCATTTTGGTAGGACTTCTTTTTGTTCAGAGCATTTGGAGGTGAAATGGTTCTCTCCGCACTTGACACATTTGGGGGTTTCTCTGCATTCAAACTTTGAATGTCCAAAGCTTTGACATCTGTGACATTGGCCTGGACCTTTGGGAGCCCTATAGGCCTCGACTCGGCACTTCATGCCGTTTATATGTGGTTTAACGGGCTACTAACCAAAAGTAATGATTTTTGAGCCCATGCGCGATGTGAGGAGGCAAGGAATAGGAGGATGTAGCGGCAGGAGAAGACTCGCAGGGAAGTGGAAGCGTTGGGAAAGCAGGGGAACAGCGCCTGGGAGAAGTGAGGCAGGGGTCCAGTAACCAGTAGAAGGTGGCGGGAGGAGTTGGAGGCGGAGGGTTTTTTTTAAAGCCTAAAACGTGCGGGCCTTAGACTTCAGGATGGGGCAGTTTGAGGCTCTCGCCTCGTGGTTGCCTGAGAGGCCCTTTTGGCAGCAGTTGGCACATTTTGAGGTGTGCTGGTCAGCTCTGGTTGGGCAGGAGCGGCCTTCATGGCCGTCTTCACCGCAGTGGAAGCACTTGGGAGCTCTGGAACAGTGGGAGGAGTTGTGGCCGAAGCCACAGCAGCGGAAGCAGACGCGGGCGCGGATGGACGCCTCGAAGTTGAGGATCACACCGTCAACCACGATTCTTCCGCTGTTGCCCAGGGCTCCAAAGGTCTTGAGGTCCACCTCGATGAAGGCGGTGCAGGTCCCGTTTCTGAGTGCAGAACGGTGCGCCACGCGCACCACTTTGTTCCCGGGGAGCTGGCTGACAGCGGCGGTTGCCAGGAAGGTCTCCTCGATTGTGGAATTGGAGGTCTCCTCATCCACTCTGAAGAGGCAGATTCTTGGCAGGATCTCCTTCTGCTGGCGGACCTTCATTCCCGTTAGCTTGCTGGCCAGGGAGGTAGTCACCTCAGGGATGATGTCGGGATTGCTGGAGTGGAGGACCAGCTTCCCCTTGGTGCGCAGAGAGGCCCAAACACCTTGGGGTAGGGTGTGGACAGCGCGGACAGCCTTGTAAATGTCCCTTGGGTCAGCCTGTGGGTCGTCAGAGACGACCACTGTGTGGGCCGCCGATTTTTCCCCATGGAGGACCACTTGGGCGGCCGCAGGCTTGGATACGCGGGATGACGCAAGTTTGGTTGGACCTTTTAGGTTGGGTCTTTTTGCGGGCGGGTTGAGAGCCTCAGGCTGCTTCCTCTTGGTTGCAACAGGAGCAGGCAGGGTGGAGGCAGGCTTGTCAGCAGGAGAAGGAGTGGCAGGCTTGGTGGGGTCAGTCTGAGAGCTGGTTTCCTTGCAGGAAGGAGCAGGGCTGGTTTGAGTGTTTTGGCAGGCAGTCTGTGGAATGATTTCGTCCAGTTCCTTAAAGGACGCGAGGGTGCCAGAGAGGTTCTCTACCTCGGCAATGAGGGCCTGGATCTGCTCGGTCCGTGAACTGGTGATATTCGTAATGATTTGGCACAGGTATTCTTGGGAGGTAGGGTGAGGATAGCGTAATGCAATCTCGACGTCCTCCATAAACTGGCTATTCTCCAACTCTAATAGGGCGAGGGTTACGAGGGGCTCCTCGGCATTCTTCTTCTTCTTCCTAGAGGGAGCCATGGCAGGGATAAGTATGGTAAGTGGTAAGTATGGCCAGAGGGTAAGTATGGTAAGTATGCTGGGGGCGAGGTAAGTATGAAATTATATATATGCCGTTTCGCCCAGTTCCAGTTCAAAAATAACTTTATTAGGTGTCGCTCAAAAAGAGCAACCTAGCTTATGATATTAACAATGAATTATATGTACACGTTCTTCGCATTGACGGTAAGTATAACGGCACTTCATGTCGCAGAAAATTATATATAAGGCATCCTGAAAAAATCATGAAACGGGTAGTTAAGGCCAGAATTGCGTGAGGACGCTACACAATGTGAAAAAATAGTACAAATGTAACATTGTACTAGGATAAGGTGCATAAATTAAGAAAAAGGCATCTCCTTATCGTGCAACTGAAAGTTGCTGATGGCTGGCGCCATCTATCGGAATAAATATCAACTATTTTCGTTGATTTTTAATTATTCCAGAATTGGCCAAATACCCATTCTTGATTAATCAAGAAAAGCTAACCACGGACGCGTTTCGGGCTGCTGGCCCTCATCAGCGTGGTGCAAGCTGTACCTCAACGACCAAAAAATTGGTCATTAAGGCATCCTGAAAAATCATGAAACGGGTAGTTAGCTTTTCTTGATTAATCAAGAATGGGTATTTGGCCAATTCTGGAATAATTAAAAATCAACGAGAATAGTTGATATTTATTCCGATAGATGGCGCCAGCCATCAGCAACTTTCAGTTGCACGATAAGGAGATGCCTTTTTCTTAATTTATAATACAAACTGTATTATAAAATATTCTGTTTAAGAATATCATTTGCTCTCTATTTTTTATTTGATTTAAAAAAAAACCCACTCAGAGCGGACTGTTCCCAGTATTGAGCGATCATCAAAGGACCACAGAAGGATCCAACTTCACGCTCAGGGAAAGGCCCCCCAACTCCTCATCGCGGGTGGCGTCCCGTCGAAGTTCGGTTATCGAACTGCGTACGAAACTTTAGAAATGATCCCTTGAAGTAAGGTCATTCAAAATTCTGGGTTCAAAAAATTGCGCTCATCTGCGTTTAATTGATTCAGTACATTGGTATTTAAAGAAAAATCGAAAATATTTGCATAATAATCTGTGTAATTTGCTCATTAATTTAATATAATATTTTCCTAGATATTTTTGAAAAAACCTCTATAGTATTATATACAAAAACCTTAAATAAGGACTATTTTATTGCCATCTATCGAAATATTTTGTAACTATTTTGAGGTAATTTTTAGCCATTAGTTTTGGGGATGAATAAATAAAAGCAGCAGTCCTGCTTATCTCATTATAAAGAAAAATAAGTCGGTGGACGAGTGGGTAACACCCTCGATTCCCGACAGTCATGAACCGGGATTGAATCCCGCGTTTAAATTTTGTTTAATATGTGAATAACCTTCACATATTATTCATTGTTCAATTATCATGAACTAGGTTGCTCTTGCTGAGCGGTACCTATTTATGTGATTTGAACCAGAGATTGTAAAGGAAATTTTAAAGAGCACACAATATAAATATATTTACATTAATGAGAAATATCCAGGGTTATTGGCATTCTGCGCTACAGGAATAAATTTGGGTTATAAATATAACTTTAATGAGAAATATTATATTTCCCACCACCACAAGAAGACCAAACTCTCGACTACCTTCTCTTTAGATGCCCCGCCTAAATTCTTCAAAGTTAATACAAACAGCTACCCTTCTAGGATAAAAAATATTTACCCATGAAGACCTGCGGAATATTCCCAAGTACAAATGAGCTTGGCGACATCTGAAAAACTGGATGTCCACCATTAGGGTAAAGTCTAAAGACCAACTCGACTTAGTATGTGGTTCCAGGAATGGTTACCTCAAGAAAAAGATAGTTTGCTAGATTAGTATGTTCCAGGAACTTGAGTTATAAATATCTTTATTGATTATTCTTCGTTGTTATTTTTGCAACATTTAATGTAACATTATTTTTATTTTTTTATAGTCATGAGAGTACTCTAATAAAGGGTTTCCATTATTGCCATCATCGGCATTTTGTGTTTTAATTTCAAAATCTTATTTTAAAATTTATTTTATTTTAGAGAGTGTGTGTGATATATAAAATAAGAAGATACACAACCATTATAAATACTATTTATACATTGAAGAGAACCCGGGAGTCATAATATATAATTGTAAAAAATATATATATTTACAAACATCATTTCATTTTATACCTATGCACTCGAATAAATCCCGGGCATTGCCGTGATCTCATTTGTGGCTAGTCTATATATATATAAAAATGAATGTCTGTGTGTGCGTGTGTGATTTCTATAGATTCAAAAATCATACATCCAATCGCCGTGAAATTTTGGGATATTATTAGGCATATCCCCGGAAAGGTTTTCGAAAAATAATTTCTTGAATATCTTTAATATCCTTAGAGTTATTTGCAGATTTGTAGCTTTAACTCGCAAGCAGCACCACCTTGCGATGGAGATAGGCTTAGGTCTGCCCCCCGTCGAGAAAATGTAATCGTCCGGCTGCCGGCCGGTTGGACAGTCCAAGTTCCCACCGACCAGTCAGAGGGATAAAGAGGTCCTGGCGCGCGGGGGCAGAGTTGGTGACACAGCTGTGCCAAGTAGACAAGAAAAAGCCTCGCGGGTGACCTCAGGGAACTACGTCCATCTTCCATAAACGACCATGATTTTATTCAACGTATCGAGTATTTTTCAAGGGACCGGGAAAAAATGTTCACTAGATAAAACGATGATTTTGTAATGTAGAAAATTAGGAAAGACAAAATTCAGGATGACACGGCACACAGGGACCGGGAAAAAATGATCACTTTATCGAGAGATTCAAATTTACGAGTTTCAAATTATCGAAATCAACTTATCGAGTATTTTTTAAGGGACCGGGAAAAATGTTCACTAGATAAAACGATTATTTTGTAATGTAGAAAATTAGGAAATACAAAATTCAGGATGCCACGGCACACAGGGACCGGGAAAAAAATGATCACTTTATCGAGAGATTCAAATTTACGAGTTTCAAATTATCAAAATATATCTTTTTTTTTATGTTTATAGAGAATTGTTTTAACAAATGTTCGTTAGACAAACCTTTACTCGGGTAAAACCGGAAAAAATGATCACTTTATCGAGAGATTCAAATTTATAGATAAGGGACCGGGAAAAATGTTCACTAGATAAAACGATTATTTTGTAATGTAGAAAATTGGGAAATACAAAATTCAGGATGACACGGCACACAGGGACCGGGAAAAAAATGATCACTTTATCGAGAGATTCAAATTTACGAGTTTCAAATTATCAAAATATATCTATTATTTTTTTATATGTTTATAGAGAATTGTTTTAACAAATGTTCGTTATACAAACCTTTACTCGGGTAAAACCCGGGCAAAGCCGGGTACATCCGCTAGTCTATATATATATATAATATTGAATGTCTTTCTGTCTGTATGTTTGTACTCTATAGATTCAAAAACCATACATCCAATCGCCGTGAAATTTTGGGATATTATTAGGTATATCCCCGGGAAGATTTTGGGAAATTAATTTCTTGAATATCCTTAGAGTTATTTGTAGATTTAACTCGCAAGCAGCGCCCCCATTGCGACGATGTTAACAAGTTTTTTTATCTATAAGTTTTATTATCACTAAGTTTATTATCTTAAAGATTATTTATCAAAAGTAAGATTTTCTACCTATTAATTGCGCACAAGTCAAAGTTAGTTTTATGATTTATCTTCAACATATATATTGGAAAAATAGATAAAATTATGATTTTGTAATGTAGAAAATTAGGAAAGACAAAATTCAGGATGACACGGCAATTTATTTGAGACAAGAATAATGATACAATTCCAAGGCAAGATACTATTCCTTTAACTTCCAATTACCGAGGGAACCAATTAATATTGATTTTATTCAACCTATCGAGTATTTTTTAGGGGACCGGGAAAAAATGTTCACTTTATCGAGAGATTCAAATTTACGAGTTTCAAATTATCAAAATATATCTTTTTTTTTATAAGTTTATATAGAATTGTTTTAACAAATGTTCGTTAGACAAACCTTTACTCGGATAAAACCCGGGCGAAGCCGGGTACATCCGCTAGTTAAAAATAAAATTCTATAAGTAAATAATTAAACATTTGTAAAAACATTTTTTTGGGAAACATCCACTCTATCAGAATCCAGATATATTTTAAAATTTCCTCAAAGTTATGATGATGTTTAATTGTGTGGAGCATGCTTCTGCTACATCCACAGTACCCCATGGGGGACCATGGTACAGTTGCCTTGACAATAACGAAGTGGAGCATGCATCTTTGTAAAACCAACCCATCTCTTTTCTCTTCTTTCTTTTATTATTTATTTTTAAAATATATATATATATTTATTTATTTTTCCATTATAATAAATTTCCATTTTTTTGAATAAGTAATAAGCCATTTTTTTGTTTTAATATTAATAAATTTGATTTTTAAACTTAATTTTTTACAGAACAAACCAAATGATATTTTAAATAATATTAATAACTAGCGGATTTTATCTGAGTGAAAGTTTGCCTAACGAATATTATTTAAAAAATAATTTTCCGGAACACACAGAATATTATGATAATAATGTGTGATAATAATATTCATTACATTATATATATTTGTATAATATATAAAATATATTTTTCGAGCAAACATATCCACTCTTTCTACTGAATAGATTTCTAAAAGATATATATATATAAATATCTGGAGATATACTACATGATCTTAGCCAAAAGGCCGAGAAAAGTTATTTAAAATATAGAGATGACCTGGCTTCATGTGTCTTCTGCTCGAGTGAATGTTTCGCTGGTAGAATTTTGTTCCTGCCTATTAAAAATTATTATCTGGATTCGCCCGTGGTCTGCTTTAGTGAATATACCCCTAAAGAATTTTTAAAAATGCAAATCAAGCATGATACAGCAATATTGTCATCATCATTTCTGACTAAAAAAATATTGTTTCTCACTACATGGTTAATTATAATTTTTCTTGGCTAAAGCGCGACAAAAAACTTTCAAGATTTAACTCTCTGTCCTGTTCAAATTTCAGCGAGATTAGTTACATATTGAGGGCGTGCATAGCCGACCAACATATATATATATATGTTCCCGGCTTCGACCGCTTTTTACCCGAGTAAAAGTTTGCCTAACGAACATTTGTTAAAACGATTCTAGCAAACATTCAATCCCTACTAATTCCACACTTGTCTATACTCTCGATAATTTGAAAATTTTCCCGGTCTCTTTAAAAATACTCGATAAGTTGAATAAAATTAATATTAATTTGTCCACTCGGTAATTTGAAGTTGAAGGAATAGTATCTTGCCACAAACGAACATTTGTAAATAACTGTATTTAGAGAATGTACCCGACTTCGCCCGGTTTTTACCCGAGTAAAGGTTTGACTAACGAAAATTTGTTAAAACCATTTTAGAAAACATTCAATCCACCTATATATAGATTTATAAACGTACTAGACGAATGGCCCGGGCAACGCCCGGGTTTTACCCGAGTGCGTATATATTTTTAAAACGTTTTAATTCAAATACTATTCGTTACAATTATAAATTGGCGCCATGGATGTCACTCTTGTGAAACGTCCCGTTCCAAACTGTGTGTTTTTAAAATGTTTTAATTAAAATACTATTCGTTACAATTATAAATTGGCGCCGTGGATGTCTCTCTTGTGAAACGTCCCGCCCCAAACTGTGTGTGTCTTGAAAATATAAAAATAAAAATGTGAATTTTCATAAAGATTTCATCATGTCGATTTTTTTTTTTTGCATTTCACCTACTAAATCGATAGAGATAATTACATTTGCAACATGAACTTAGGTATATTGACTAAATAGAAAACTGCATAGTAATAAAGATCATTTTTAAAGGCACCATATCGTTTTTTTTTCAATAAAATCGAAACAAAAATTAACGATGAATAACGATAATTGCCTTAAAAAGAAATTGCCTTAAAAAAAAAAGAAACATTCGCGGTGATTTTGTCTTGCATTCGTTTATACAATTATTATATACGAATGACCCGGGCAACGCCCGAGTTTTACCCGATTAAATGCTTTTATTCAAATACTATTCGTTACAATTATAAATTGGCGCCGTGGATGTCATTCTTGTATAATATATAAATGAGTTTTAAAAATTGTAAAAAAAAAAAAAATGCATCGGCCGGGAATCGAACCCGGGCCGCCCGCGTGGCAGGCGAGCATTCTACCACTGAACCACCGATGGTTATGAAAATTCCCATCCGTGAGCTTCAGACAAACAAACAGACAGAATAAGGCAAATATATATATAAATATATATATATACGAATGACCCGGGCAACGCCCGGGTTTTACCCGATTAAATGCTTTTATTCAAATACTATTCGTTACAATTATAAATTGGCGCCGTGGATGTCATTCTTGTATAATATATAAATGAGTTTTAAAAATTGTAAAAAAAAAAAAAAATGCATCGGCCGGGAATCGAACCCGGGCCGCCCGCGTGGCAGGCGAGCATTCTACCACTGAACCACCGATGGTTATGAAAAATCCCATCCGTGAGCTTCAGACAGACAAACAAACAGACAGAATAAGGCAAATATATAAGTAGATATAAATATTGTTATATGCGTTTAAATATATTTCTCTCTGAAACATAATTTAAAAAAAAACCTTTATTAAATTTAAAATAAGATATTGTCACGTTTGTGAATTTTATAATTAATGTGCCCAGCTTCGCCCGGGTTTTACCCGAATGAATGTTTGTCTAACGAACATTTGTTAAAACAATTCTCTATAAACTTATAAAAAGTACTCGGCTTCGCCCGGGGTTTTACCCGAGTAAAGGTTTGTCTAGCGAACATTTGTTAAAACAATTCTCTAAAAACTTATAAAAAAAAAGATATATTTTGATAATTTGAAACTCGTAAATTTGAATCCCTCGATAAAGTGAACATTTTTTCCAGGTCCCTGTGTGCCGTGTCATCCTGAATTTTGTCTTTCCTAATTTTCTACATTAGAAAATCATAGTTTTATCTAGTGAACATTTTTTCCCGTGTCACATTGCCGTGTCATCCTAAGATAATCTTACTTTTGATAAATAATATTTAAGATAACAAACTTAGTGATAAGAAAACTTGTTATCATCGTCACAATGGGGGCGCTGCTTGCGAGTTAAATCTACAAATCTGCAAATAACTCTAAGGATATTCAAGATATTCATGAAATTATTTTTCAAAAACCTTCCCGGTGATATACCTAATAATATCCCAAAATTTCACGGCGATTGGATGTATGGTTTTTGAATCTATAGAGTACAGACAAACAGACAGACAGACATTCAATTTTATATATATAGACTAGCCGAATGACCCGGGCAACGCCCGGGTTTTACCCGATTAATTGTTTTATTCAAATACTATTCGTTATAATTATAAATTGGCGCCGTGGATGTCACTCTTGTGAAACGTCCCGCTCCAAACTTTGTGTCTGAGAAGCGATATTTTTATAGAGAGATGATCTGGCTTTGTGTCTTCTGCTCGAACTAAAAATGAAATGGCTTCACCCGTGGTCTCTGCTTTTTGGAATTTTTCCCGATATAATTTTACATCTGATAATCAAACATGATACAGCAATATTGTCGTCATCATTTTCTGACTAAAAAACAACTATTTTTGCCCAGAACCTGCCAATTTCAATTTTTTTGGCTAAAAATCCGTTAAATATCTCTTCCAGATTTTTCTCTATGTCCTGTTGAAACACGTTTTACATGTACATTAGGTCAGCTGATATTACCTCCCATCTTCACCGCTAGAGACGCTGCTTGCGAGCGAAAGGGCAAATTTGCAATGCAATTTGCAAATAACTCAAAGAATATTCGGGATAGAGACCTAAAATTTTCACTATAAGTTTTTCCAGATTCTACTTTACATACTGTTAAATTTTCAGTCAGATTAGTTACGTATTGTGGACGTGTATAGCCGACATAGGAACAAACACACATACATACCTTTAAATTATTTTACTTCTTCAAACGATGATTCAGTATAATAGCCCCGAATTTGTTAAAGATAATTTTATGATTTTAGCATTTTTTAGAAATATAATAAAACTTGTGGAAAAAGTAAGAAAAATAGAGAAACGGTCAGATGTTGATATAAAATTAAAAAAGGCATATCCTGACTTTATAATAACTTACTTACTTTTATAATAAAATTTGTACTACCCTTCAATTCTTCTTCATCACCTTTAATATTAATTTTAACACAGATAAACTTCAAAAAAAAAAAAAACGCCCGAGCAGGGGCTCGAACCCTGGACCGTTAGGTTAAAAGCCTAACGCTCTACCGACTGAGCTACCCGGGCATATACAATCTTACAGGTATAAATATGATGTACAATGATGCTGCCCTGAAATAGTTATTAGATTGTACCTATAAACAAATCGTTTAGGTCAAATTCGTATATGTCTGGATACAACTATAGTTTTTAAAGGTCAAAAAACATTTTTAAAAATAATAAAATTACAGGCGATCACCTATACAATCGGGTGAAGTATTATTGATAGTAATGGGAAAACTGAAACTAGCGGATCCCAAAGAAAGCACCATTGAATACCAAGTTTGGTGTTATTACTGTACAACAAATCACAGCACTCTACTCAATACTATATTATTAAAATATTCCAAGTTCCAAATAACTTTATTAGGTGCCGCTCAAAAAGAGCAACCTAAATCATCATATTTACAATAAACTGAGGGGGGTTGTTATGTACAGGGGTTCATTTACAATTATAATTTATAATGATGTCGTTGGGTCCGGATTCTCAGGTCCTTGGGGATATTGTTCTTGAGAAGGTTTTTTCTGGCTTGTTTGATATTCAAGGTGGGTTTGTTTTTCCTTTTTTTTTTCCACTTTTCGTCATTCTGGCTTAATTGATAGAGAATTTGTCTAGGTTTTAAATTTCTAATTTTACTTTTTCCGCATTTGTAGTTTGTGGCTTCCTTAAAGGTGGGGTTTTCGAATTTTTCGGATTTTTAATAGAATTTAAATGATTGTCTAATAATGTAGTCATTGATTTTTTCGATATTTAGATAGTTCCTGAGGATTGTGTTCCGAACGAACCAGGGTGGAGACATGATTTTTCTGATCATTTTATTTTCGAAGACTTCTAGCTTTTTAAGGATGGTCTTATGTGCTGTCATAAAAATGGGGTGGCCATATATGAGTATTGGTCTTATTATTGATGTGTAAATGGTTCTTTTGCAATGAAGGGATAGTTTGCTTTTCGGTCCTAGAAGTAGGGATAGTCGGTGTTGGGCCGCTTTCGCCAAATTAATTCTGTTTTCGATGTGTTTTTTGAATGTTAGGTGCTCGTCTAGGGTCATCCCTAGGTATCCGATGTTCTCTTTCCATTTAATATTGTCTTCGAAAACAAAAAGTTCATCTGAAGGTTTCTTAATTTTGTCTTTTTTTCTGGAGAAAATGATTGTTTCACTTTTTTGGGGGTTCATTGTGACTCGCCATTCTTTATAGCACGGCTTAAGCCAGGTTTCTGAAACTAGTGCGATGTCGATGTCGTGATCGTTTAGGAATTCTGAGAATTGTTGTTTTTTTGTTTCGGACACTGCACGCGTTCCAGTGAACGATTCGAAGGCTATTTTTATGCATATATTTGTGATTCATTTACATCTAAAGGTGTCTACAACGTTCTTCATGATGTTGGCTATTATTGCGGGGTCACTGAGAGCCTTTTTGATAGCGCTCTCTAGTTGGTTGACCTTAGTGGCTGAAGGAGGATTGGGACGTTCTTTATTGACATATGGAGTTTTATTCTTGTTTTGAGTGGGTTATTAAAATATGATGGAAAAAATAGTACAAGGTGAAATTTTACTTGTTTCAGATCGTTAAATTAATAAAAAGGCATCTCCTTATCGTGCAACTGGAAGTTAAAGATTTGCGCCATTTGTTGGAATAATTATCAATATTCATATGACGAATATTTTGCATATAGCCTGAATTGAAGTATATGAATGAAGAGAATGAATACATGTCAATTGAAGCTTCTTTAAAGGATATAAATCCGTATTTTATTTTTTTTGAAAATGTTATTGAGAAGAGAATAAAAAATTCATAATAATGCTCTTCTGAAGCTTTGCTAAACCAATTAATGAAAGCAAGTAACATCCATGATACTATCTTAATATATTTATTGACATACTTACCGTGAGCTTCGGTTTATGATTTATTCATGCTGTCCGCTCTCTTCAATATTTATCTTTCCCGTATTGGATGCTTTCTGCGAAACTGTGCGCAAGATTCTACGATAACCAAAGAATAAATTTGTTTTTTAATACGTTTTCTAACTATGCAAATTAGTAACTTATGCAAATTCGACTTTCGAATTTTGGTCGCTACACACCTGCCACATTATCTTTCGGGAAAATAACAGTACCATACAAGATGCTTACGAAAACAGTCACAAGTCCAAAATGTCTAACGGAACAAATTCTCAAGACGCCAAACTATTGATAACTTGTATAAAGAAGATCTTAACGATAACCAATCATTCCTTCTTTATTTCTAATCCCAGGATTTCTGAGATTCTCTGTAGCCGCCTTTATCAAAGAACAGTGAAGAGGTCGAAATTTGGATTCTAAAAAATAGAATAGGAACGAATGTGGTTGGTGTTGAAATTTTCACTATGCAAGCTCTGTCATAACAAAATATTACTTTCTCTAAAAAATAATAACTTAATAAAGATAATTCCAATTCTTGAAGCATTCCAGAATTTTCTAAAAGAAGATCTTGCATTCCTGAATCCTCAAACCACGCAAGAATGAGGAATTTGTTCCTTCCAGCATTCCAAAAATTAATCCAATCTCTGAAGAACGTCTTACAGGCAACTTAGAGGTATAGACAAACGTTGTCATGTGTGTAGTATAGGTTTAACATCTCATATAATAACTAGATAAATGTAGATGGGAATTTTACCGGGAGGAAATTGATCTATCAAGATAGTGTTCGCCATCAATTGATGGAGCTTAGTTTTAGTGTTCATTTATCCGGCAGAGGCAACCTTTATTTTTATAGATAATTTCCTTGCTACTAACGGAACTAGAACGACAATCAGTCTTAAGTCTTTCCTATTATAGTATAATTAATTCAACCATTATTGGTATATTTTAATTTTCTCAAAATAGAGAGATAATGATTTAGCTTAGCTTTATCAAACATGATTTAGCTTTTTATGTGAGCAATAGTTACCCAGAAATTATTTGAAATTTGAAAATTTTTTTAATATCAGGTGAAAAGTTTCTTTTTAATTTAAATTTGCAAGCTTTCGAGCAAATATACTGCTCTTCAACGGGCTGATATTCAAGCATCAATAGAAAATTTGACCTCCCAACCCAATATAACAATATCCCTGACAAATAATCTAAATATTATTAATTATTGGAATGTATATATATTTAATCCCAGTATAATATCTATTACTTTAGCTGGAAACAGTCTGATTTATTTATTTAAGTAACCCAGGTTCCTGGAGCGTACTAACAGTCTGATGCACGCCCGCGAGAGCACATGCTAATAACAAAAGTTTTCAATTATCTATATATATAAAAATGAATGTATGTGTGTGTGTCTGTTTGTTTGTTTGTCCTTTGTGCCTGACCAAACCACTCATTGGATCGCCATGAAACTTTGGGAAGTTATTTAGTATAGTACTGGGAAGGTTTCTAGCAAATAAAATTTTTGAAATAACTTTTCGCCTAGAAATAATCAAGATAAATATTCTAATTTATCTGTTATAATTCAACAATCTGCTCTAAATATTATCATGATGATACGATGATTTTGTAATGTAGAAAATTAGGAAAGACAAAATTCAGGATGACACGGCAATTTATTTGAGACAAGAATAATGATACAATTCCAAGGCAAGATACTATTCCTTTAACTTCCAATTACCGAGGGAACCAATTAATATTGATTTTATTCAACTTATCGAGTATTTTTCAAGGGACCGGGAAAAAATGTTCACTTTATCGAGAGATTCGTTAAACAAACCTTTACTCGGGTAAAACCCGGGCGAAGCCGGGTACATCCATACAAGAATAATGATACAATTCCAAGGCAAGATACTATTCCTTTAACTTCCAATTACCGAGGGAACCAATTAATATTGATTTTATTCAACTTATCGAGTATTTTTCAAGGGACCGGGAAAAAAATGTTCACTTTATCGAGAGATTCGTTAGACAAACTTTTACTCGGGTAAAACCCGGGCGAAGCCGGGTACGTCCGCTAGTTCTGTATAAATATTATTTAGAGATTGTACATAGAATATCAGCCCGTTGAAGAGCAGTATATTTGCTCGAAAGCTTGCAAATTTAAATTGAAAAGAAACTTTTTACCTGATATTAATTTTTACTTTTTCAAATGATTTAGCTTTATCAAACATTTAGCAAAAGCATATTTGCTAGGCTATAGTTAAAACCACATTTGAATAGGCAAAACATTTTTTGAGTATTTGTAACTCTTCGTTATTATTAACACTGAGAGGTGTTCGCTTAACTTAAAACAGACTGACAGAATTTGACTTCTATATATGTGGAGGAAAACCATAGTTATCTAACTAACACCTACCCACATATTCTCATGCCTAGCAATGGCCGCAGCCTTGCAGAAAATTGACATAGACCCAGAGCAGCAGCTTTACACACCCAAGATAGTGGACATTGCTGCTGCTGCTGTGATAGAGATGCATGGAGACATCTGAGGCTCTTTTTTGGACACGACAACAACAACAACATAACCATAGTTAGGAAAATAATTCCTCTTAGAGAGATACTTCGTGTAAAAAGAAAAAGTACCGCGTTATCAGTCATAACTTTGTATCTTTTTATTTTAAACATTAAGTTTAGGTGACTGTCACCTCTGTCAAGGGGAACCTTAGCCTAGAGAATAGAGTTCTATTTAGGTGCTTGGCAAATATAACTCCAATATTGCAAGCAACAGTTTCCCGCGACAAAGGTGATGGGCGACTCCTGCTGGGCTGACCCGTCGGGAATCTTTAATCACTCTGCGAGACGAAGTGAAGCTCTCCCAGATACCTGCCCGGCTGGATGTCAAGTCCAAGGGGATTGTCACCCACGTCTACGTGACATAGGACATAAAATTCTCCCTTTGCTACAAGCAGGGGCACAAATGCGCCAACTGTCCATGAAAGACGGGCCTGCAGGAGAGCAAACTGTTGCTCCCCGTGGATGCTCCACTTGAACTTTAAACGTAAAGTTTAATATAAAATAGTTAGAAAAATAACCCGGGAAATTCAATAGCTTTCTCCGAGTGAATTTTACCCATGTCCGCTAGATCTAGAACGACTTCCTTTTTGAGAGAGAGATTGAAGCTGATTTATTAATCCTTCACACAAGATTAAATAAGAGAATAAACATAAATAGGGGCAAATATAAAACTGATAAATACACATATATATACAAAATATTTATAGTATTCATTGGAATTCACTGGTTAACTTCATTTCCTCGGGATGGAGGCCGACACCGAACAGCCAGGCCTGAAGATCCAGGCACTTCACAGGAGGCGAACACCTCCCGGAGCAAGGGTCGCAGGGCTCGGCAACTCCAATTTCTGTGGATCAGCGACCCGTCGCTGGACTTACAGGCGGCACAGGTGGCACGCCTCGTGGCAGGATGGTCAGGAAATGGCTTCATTTTAACTGCCGAGCAGATTTCCTGGCACGCGACAGCTTCTTATACAGGGTGCTACTTGTGCCCCCTGAAAGAGCCATGAGCGGGCCAAGATGTCAATGGCCATTCTCTGCTCGGCGCTAGATTGGGAGATGAGCCGGTCCATCTTTCCGTTGTACGTAGAAGCCTGGAGGAGGTTTTCTCTCTCTAGGCCCTGCTTTTTTGGCACGTTCTATGGCTGTTGACGCCTTTTCGTTCTTAAAGAGAACGTCGAACTGGGTCTCACCCTTTTCGCCGTTCCTGGGAAGATTCAGGCGCCTCAGGTTTGCCCTGTAGTGGAGCTTCAACAGGAGGGGCGTTCGACTTGGGTGGCGCCTTGCTAGCGGCATTTGTGGACACAAGTGGAGCATCCACGGGGAGCAACAGTTTGCTCTCCTGCAGGCCCGTCTTTCGTGGAAAGTTGGAGCATTTGTGCCCCTGCTTGTAGCAAAGGGAGAATTTTATGCCGTATGTCACGTAGACGTGGGTGGCAATCCCCTTGGACTTGACATCCAGCCGGGCAGGTATCTGGGAGAGCTTCACTTCGTCTCGCAGAGTGATTAAAGATTCCCGACGGGTCAGCCCAGCAGGAGTCGCCCATCTCCATCATCTTCTGGACGATTGAAGTCACCTGGCCGAAGTGCTGTGATGAGATTAGCGTCCTCCACGAAGAATAGTACATTGCCGAGCACTATTCGCTCGGCCCTTTTTCTCAGTGGGAAGGCCCGCAGAGTGGCATCCTCGATGTGGAGGCCTTCCTCTATCAGCTTGTCGGCGAGTTGCTCGCTGGAGAGGCCGACCAGGATGTGCCCTTCCATCTTCGTCAGCTGGTAGACAGTATCCTTGCCTAGCTTGCCTTTTAGTGCCCGGAAGTACTGCTCCTGGGTGAAGTCTGGGCAGAATTCCAGGTAGACACACTGGTCCGCCTGCCGACCTGGCTCGGAAGGTTGCCTGCTTCTGCCTGGTGGTCTGGCACTCGAGCACATTGCTGGATGTCAGCGTAGCTCGTGGCCTGCTGCTGTTTGGAGGGATTCTCGGTGCCTGGACGCAGCCCCTTTTCGTCCCCGAATTGGCGTGGTCAAGGTCATGTGGCCTCTTCTTCGAGCCTTACACTGTGGTGAATATTCCATCTTCGCTCTCGGGAAGTTGGTCGTCTCGTTCCGGGCAATCAGCCCAATTGCGACGAAAATTTGCATGTTTGCCGTCCGCCGCCGGCTCAAAATTTACATCTTTGCAATTGTTTAAATATTGTTTAAATGGCTTTCAACGAATTCTGAAACTTTTGCCGATATTTCAGCGGAGACTTGAGTGTTTTGGATGGGGTTTGTTTGAGCTGCAGCCCATTTCCTTGGCTTTCAGCCAATACCCCAAAAGGGTTGCTCAACTCCATATTCTCCATCCCATTCGGAGAAAAGGCGCATCTCACGCGCCGCGTGGCCGCACGGCCGAGAGAAGAGAGAGAAATGTACAAATATATATTTTTTTTAAAGAAAAAGAATTAAACATTTTTGTGTATGAGACAATGTCTGAAAATGATGAGTATGACCTAAAAGATACATAGAAGTAATAGAATTGATATAGCTGACGTTCTGAAATACAGGAACTTGGGTTATTAAAAAGAAATAAAGAACACCTGTTGAATGTTGTGAGGAAATATCATATATCAGCCCGGGTAGCTCAGTCGGTAGAGCGTTAGGCTTTTAACCTAACGGTCCAGGGTTCGAGCCCCTGCTCGGGCGTTTTTTTTTTTTTTTTTATTTATTTATTCATTAAATTCATATGTTAAATCATGTTTTAAGAGACTACTTAACGAGGCGAAAGATACGTATAAATAGATCTCTCAAAACTTTGCATATGTCCATCCCAATAACTCCTTTAAAACGACCGTGCATGAGATGGATACGTATTTGCACAGGTCATCTGCAGTTATATTGTCTTATTGAAACTTACAATGAGACTCAATTTATTGCGATGACTATGACCGATCTTCGCACTACTTGACCACTAGCCACTCGTGCTGGAGACAGAACATGTCAAAATTTGCAATGGATACAAGTGATATTATCTGTGACAATCGAATAATGATGGTAATTTTCAATTAAAAATAATATATTGGATAAAAATATAATTTATTTACCATTATAAGGGACAATTTAGATTATTCTATATACAGTTACGAGCGTCATTCTTCATCTCCTAATCATTTATCAACTCTGTCACCGTTTGCTTTTTTTTTTGGAATGGCGCCCTCCTATTGGTTGGCTACGATCACGCCACCTCTGCCCCCCCCCCCCACTCGCTTTTTCGTTTTTGTAACTATTGTGTTGGAGCGGGTCGCTCCTTAAATAAATGCATATATTAGTTAATAACTAAATGGAATCCTCTCTTTCTTTTTCCCAGTAAGAGACGCCTACGGAAGCCAACAGTACATAGACAGATAAAGCACATAGGCTATAGTTATTAACTAATATATGCATTTATTAAAGGCGCCAATTTATAATTGTAACAAATAGTATTTGAATAAAAACATTCAATCGGGTAAAACACGGGCGTTGCCCGGGTCATTCGGCTAGTAGATTATAAACACAAGGTAATTAGACCAAATCCAAAATCATTCAGCACTTTTGTCTGAAGATGGTAACAACGCCGTTCCCGAAACGTCACACACATTTATTTATTTGGATTCATCATAGGTTTCATCTATTTTCAAGGGAAAAACCATTCTATCTACATTATTATTGGGCAGTTTTCCTGGTTCAGGGTAGTTCTCCTGCTGATCTCCACCATGGTCCTCCAACAATTGACTGTCTATGGCGGTGTCCCTGTATCTCTCCAGCGCCCAATCTCCTCCGCGGCGAAGCACGCGATCTACGTTTTTTTCGTAGATCGCGAAATGCGTGGTGTCGCTGGAAACCCGTTTGCAATCTTCCTTCAAACTCTAGAGCGGTGGCGCCATGTACATATTCATTGTACATAAATTTTATTGTATTTTTTATTTTCTTTCTTTTTTTATTATAATAATCATCATCATTTTAAATTTTTCATATCTACTTGAATAGTGCGGACTGTGCACTTTTGTCTAAATTTTGACGGGATGTCAATAAAACTAGGTTATTTGTCAATTTGTCTCCAGCGCCCAAATCTCCCTGATTCTCTCATAACTGGCTTTGTCTTCAATTCTCTTTTCAACGGATATTTTTCCATCGTCTTTTAGCTCTAAGGATTTGGATATAAGAGAAGTCTTTCTCTCTCTCTCTAATTCCCAGTACTATTCTGTAACCTTTTCTAAACCTCGTAACCAATCCATCCCATGTAAGAACAACGGAATTACCCGCATTCAGTTTAATCTGTTCATTTCTCTTGTCTCGTACTTCGTCATCTCTATAATTTTGTGGTTAGGTTGGGAAGTAATTATAATTTCTATAAGGTTTATTCCTGAATTCTGTAATAATTAAAAATCATTGAATAGTTGATATTTATTCCGATAGATGGCGCCAGCCATCAGCAACTTTTAGTTGCACAATGGGGAGATGCCTTTTTAAAAAATAATAATAATAATTTTCAGCGATAGATGACGTCAAAATAATATATCATTCTTTAAGTAAAATTATTTTCTTCGTGTGTAGACATCTGACGTACATCAATATCTCCAAGATCCTCTAGAACTGGTGGTCAACGTCCACCATTTATGACCGTTGGGGCAGTTCGAATGGAATCGCTCTCAATAATGGTTGCCATCGTTGCCTTATGTTTTCTTCTGTTCCCTAAGATATGAGTTCACTCATTTATTGCTGGTATCAATCCAGTCTTAGCCTTTCTCCTTGTCCTGATGCTAAACTATTTACCGATAGCTAAAAAGGTTAAATTCCAATTTGCATAAACATTTATCTTTGCATATACCTTCATGCTATTAGCTGCATTTGGTTACGTGTACTTATTGGATAGATTGTATTTGGGAGAGCATTGGAACACCCATAGAAGTCAATTTATTTTTGGTGTTAAAAAATCATTTATAAAAAAAGAAAACAATTTCCGCAAACCAATATTTTGAATGAATGCCTCAAACGGTGATTCACCTATAACGTGCCATCACAGAAAATAAAAAAGTCGGTGGACGAGTGGGTAACACCCTCGATTCCCGACAGTCATGAACCGGGATTGAATCCCGCGTCAACATTTTGTTTAATATGTGAATAACCTTCACATATAATTCACTGTTTCAATTATCATAAACTAGGTTCCTCCTGTTGAGCGGTACCTAATAAAGTGATTTTGAACCGGCCATCACAGAATAATCAAGACTTGGAAATACGCCAAAACGCTAATTAAAAAAAAAAAGACGCCCGAGCAGGGGCTCGAACCCTGGACCGTTAGGTTAAAAGCCTAACGCTCTACCGACTGAGCTACCCGGGCTTATGTATTCCTACAAGTGTAGACATAATGTACAATCATATCTGAAGGCGTACCTTTAGGTTAAATTCGTGTATTTTGAGTGTAACCATACATTGTTTTGTTTATAAGTTTATGGAAACATCATAAAACATTATTCATTTTTGTCGATAATTATTAAAACGTAAATATGTGAACCTATGGCGTGAAACATGGCTCATCATAGCACAGTTCTCTCTCTCTCTTTAATTGTGGAAATACTCACTCTAATCATAAATAGATATAACTTTGAAATATCTTTAGGTTAAATAAATAAAGATAATTCGCTATCTCTGATTCGACCAAGAAACGTCGATGGTACCAGCGCTTCATTTTGTTTTTATAAGAGAGGCTTCCAACAAAATTGTAACATAGTATTTATTAATTTTATTTATGTAACATAGTATTTATTAATTTTATTATTTTTTATTAACAGAGTGGTCATTTTTTTATGTTTATATCTTGCGACTCTGTAAATTCCCTCGTGGCTTATCTTTTGTTTACAATGCTTAGTTTGTCCTTCCCTGAAATAAATTTTGTTTCCTCCTGAAGTTTTTGTCTTCCTTAATTTTCCACGTGGCAATATGTAGAACTGCGATAATACACCTACAATACCTGAGATAGGTGTAACAATACTCGCAACATATTCTTTAAATAAATATATAAAGCTCTCTCTAGTTCCAAGTCATTGTGGTGTGTTGGCAAGGTTACAAAATAACTGATATCTAATAGATCCTTAGATTTAGAGTTAGAAGCTCAACCCGGCGTTATGATCAGAAATGCTGCCACTCTTATATTTGAGTCAATAATTGTTGTATATATATTTTAAGTTTAATTATTTAATTGTTCCCACAGATTAAGTTTGTAAGATATCACAAGTAAATAGGTGCTAACCGTAGGAAGATAAGTTTTTCTTTGTTTACTATGTGTCATAAGTTTCTCTTTTATTTTTTTCTTATGGGTAGTTGGTATTCTGTGCTCCAGGAACCTGAGTTATATATATCTATTTTGTTTTCTATCTTGGGATCTTCAAAAAATCTAAGCAAAGTGAACAATAATTACTACTCACTCCTTTATAAGAGTTAGCTATTTGAATATGTTGGTGAACGGATCACTTATCTATAAAATAAAAGGACTTAAAAGCGCGAATGTTTCTTTTATACATAAAACCAACTTCTACTGTCCTTACTGCGATGAAAAAATATATCACTTATCTATTGAAAGAATCAGTTCGGATTAGAGTTTGGTGGAGAATCGCCAGTGGGTCTCCAGCGACACCACGCATTTCGCGATCTACGAAGAATTCGTACTTCGCCGCTGAGGAGATGGCGTGGTCCTCGAGACCAACTGGAAAGATCCAGGACTGCAGGTCCGGCAGATGATGGAGAACACCTCTAAGATGACAGGACGAATGCAGGACCAGTAGCGGTGGGCCAGCGATAGGTCGATGGAGCCGCAGGCGATGCAGACAGGCTGACTCGACGCCAGTTCGGATTAGAGAAGCTGCCGTTCTTTTATTTTATTTCTGGATGACTGATTAAAAGAGTTAGTTCTTCCAATCATGTGGCGAGCAAATCGTCCATCCTGTACAATTATCTTGGGGTATGTATGAAGTAATTATATAGCAAATAATTGACAGTGAGAGTCTTGGAAACAACAATGGAGAGTTTGCTAAAAAAAGGGAAAGTCGAGGTGAATTGTATCAGTATGTTAAAATATGTAGAAAATAACATCTGATCATATATCTTATTGTTGCTGATTGCCAACTGCCATCTATCCAATATACAAAATGAATATTGATTTATTTATATTTATTTTTGTTGAATATAATGGCTGAAATCATGTTTGTGATGTATAGAAACAAGATTCAAAAGAAAAGTCGGTGGACGAGTGGTTAAACCCCTCGATTCCCGACAGCCATGAACCGGGATCGAATCCTCATTGGACACTTTGTTTTAATATGTGGATAAACTTCACAAGTTTTTCATTGTTGTAAATATCATAAGCTAGGTTGCGCCGAGCGACATCTAGTAAAGTTATATTGGAACCAGTTAGCCCTCTTGGTCTGCTTGTTCATTTTCCGAAATATGGCTGTGGCGTTTGAAGCAGCGGAGTTATACATTGGGTGTCAGTTGCAGATGATTTCTGCACAGAGGTGGGTTCTTAGGGACCAAGGCTTTCATGACAGAAAGATCCAATTGACAGCCTAAGAAAATTTTTAAGTTTTTATGTGGAGAATTTAGATAGAACGCGCTTTATTAGCACAAATAATGCCCAAGGGTTTTACCTGGAAGGCTAAACACTCGTGATTTTTCTGTAGCCAACCACTAATTACGCAACCGAAACAGCTACGCCTATAATTTTCGCTTGGAAGGAAATATACTAATCCTATTTTATACCCAACTATCTAGAGTGATTATATTTATCACATTTGCATAGTTAGCTGTATTAAGTGAGTGTTCAAATTTTCAGATTTCTAAGTGGTCTGGAATCATATTAAAATTAATTACAATATTTGGGGACAAGCAAGGAATAAAGTTAAATAAAATCTCTCTATTTGTGTAACCTAGATTCCTGGAGCGTAAAATAAGACCTTCAAAAAATATTAGTAAGGCGAAACACTGTTAGGTTTTACAATTTTGAATTGTGTACAGCCCATTATTGTTATTACGCATGGAAAATTAGGATTTCTGGTTCTGGTTCAAATCACATTAATAGGTACCGCTCAGCAAGAGCAACCTAGTTTATGATAATTGAACAATGAATAATATGTGAAGGATATTCACATATTAAACAAAATGTTAACGCGGGATTAAATCCCGGTTCATGACTGTCGGGAATCGAGGGTGTTACCCACTCGTCCACCGACTTATATATGAAAATTAGGATGCGAAGGGCAACATGATAACACACCATTTTGATATTAAACAATAGTACTTTATCTAGAAAAATAACAGAAAAGGGTAACGAGAGATAAAATTCAAAAAATGAAATTAAAAACGATTTTCTAAAATTATTACAAACTGTATTATAAAATATTCTGTTTAAGAATATCATTTGCTCTCTATTTTTTATTTGATTAAAAAAAAACCCACTCAGAGCGGGCTGTTCCCAGTATTGAGCGATCATCAAAAGACCACAGAAGGATCCAACTTCACGCACAGGGAAAGGCCCCCAACTCCTCATCGCGGGTGGCGTCCCGTCGAAGTTCGGTTATCGAACTGCGTACGAAACTTTAGAAATGATCCCTTGAAGTAAGGTCATTCAAAATTCTGGGTTCAGTTCAAAAATAACTTTATTAGGTGCCGCTCAAAAAGAGCAACCTAGCTTATGATATTAACAATGAATGATATGTACACGTTCTTCACATTGACAGGTTCACATCTTTACAAGGTTAGAGCCTGGCGCAGGGTCTTTAAATCGGTGTGTTCTCTTTTCTAATATGTTCTGTTATTTTTATTTATTTTTTTTCTTTAACGTGTTTTTTCTTAAGATTTTTCCATTTTTCTACATTTGTTCTCAATCGATATAGGAGTTGCCTTGGCTTTGGTTTCCTTCTCTTCAGTTCTTGTTTGTAGTTACAGGCTTCTCTGAATGTAATATTTTCGAGATTTTCAGATTTATCGTAAAAGTTGAAAGCTTGTTTTATTATGAAATCATTTATATTTTCTAAATTGAGGTCCTTTCTGATGATACTGCTTCTGACAAACCATGGGGCACCTATTATTTTCTTTAATACCTGGTTTTCGAAACTCGAATTTTTTCAGTGTAGTTTTGTTTGCGGTTATGAAGACTGGGTGGCCGTAGGTTAGGATTGGTCTTATAATAGACGTGTATATGGTACGTTTGCAGTGTAGGGATAGTTTGCTCTTGCTCCCTAAAAATAGTGCTAGTCGGTGCTGGGCTGCTTTTGCGAGGTTTATTCGGTTTTGCACGTGTTCTTGGAAGGTCAGGTGTTGATCAAGGATGACGCCCAGGTAGCGGACGCTGTCCTTCGATTTTATGGATTCATCAGGGTAGCCTAGATCTTCTAAGGGCTTCTTCACTTTTAGTCTTTTGTCTGAGAAGAGTATAGCTTCGGTTTTTTGTGGGTTCAATTCAACCCGCCATTCGTCGCACCAAATATTAACGAATACCAGTGCTTCTTGAAGTTTGAGATAGATGGTATCGAGGTTGAAGGCTGACACTAGAGTTGCGGCATCGTCTGCGTATAGAGGTAGGGACATTCCATTGGGGCAAGGGTAGTCATCGATAAAAATATTGAAGAAGGTGGGGCCGATGACTGACCCTTGAGGGACTCCTGCTCGAATTTTCCTTGGGGTTGACAGAACATCTTTGACTTTTACTCTAAAGTTTCTGTCACAAAGGAAGCTTTTTGTCATTCGGATGATGTCTCCAGGTAGGTTCTTTTTTGTCATTTTATATAAGAGGGCCTCGTGCCAAACTTTGTCAAATGCTTGGAGATGTCAAAGAAGATGCCTCCTGTTAATTGTTTTGATTCCATGGCCTTTCTTATCTTCTCCGTGACGACCACAAGTTGATGAAGGGATGAGTGTTTTTGCTGGAACCCGAATTGTTCGGGCCTGAGGGGATGTTCGTCGCTGAGTGCTTTTTTTATTCTTCTTAAAATGATTCTTTCGAATAGTTTGGAGGTGACAGGTAGGAGGGAAATGGGTCTATAACTTGCTGGGTCGTATTTTGATTTACCTTGTTTTAGTATGGGACAAATAATCGATGTGGTCCAGTTGTTCGGGAAGTATGCGAGTTTCAATGAGGCATTAAAAGTGCTGGTTAGTGATTCGAGAATATGGTTGGGCAGTAGTTTTAGCGCTTCGTTCGTGATTCCGTCGATGCCTGGGCTTTTTTCTTAGGGAAGGTGTCAATTATTGCTTTGATTTCTCCAATGTTAGTGGGTTCCAGAGCTGCTTTGTTGTTTGTTTGGAGGTGTGCGGTGATTCTTTCGTTCAGATATGTGTTTGAATATGAAGAGGTAGGAGGATTTGGGCTGAGCTGCTTTTCATAGGAGTCAGCAAGTGCTTCAGCTGCCTCCTCGGCTGTTAGTATCAGATTGTTATTGGTTTTCACGATAATTTCTTCTTTCTTTGGGGCTGTGAGGCGTCTAATGGCCTTCCATACTGTCTGATCAGATACGTCAAGGTTTTCTATGTAGGTGTCCCAGCTGGTGTTGTCGTGTTCTCTAGTAAGTTTTTGTGATTCTCTTCGTGCGGAAATGTACGCTTTTTTGTCGTTGGGGTCGCAAGTCTCTTTCATTTTTTTCTTAGTCTGTTAGTTTTTCGTAATTTTTCTTTGATGTGGGCTGGATACTTTCTATCGAGGTCTAGTTCTTTATATTTTGTGGACTTTTGTAGATTTTGAATGATTTGGTCCTCAATGGAAGCTATGGAGTCGATTATTTCTTGCGGGGTTTCTGCGGTGTGCGCTGGGGGTTGGGTGTTTTCCATTTGGTACTTAAAGAGGGCCCAGTCGATGATTTTGATTGTTGTGTCGGAGCGGGTTATATTATAGTCTTGTAATATTAGAAGGACTGGGAGGTGATCAGACGTCATCTCGTGGAGGACTTTTGAGTGAACGGTCTGACTCAGATTTTTGTGGATTGCGATGTCCAAGATGTCGGGTGGTGAGTCATGTGTCGGTTCATCTGGGTAGCTTAAATCCAGGTTGAGGCATTCGACAACCTTTTGTTGGATCTTGCCATTAGGATTGGTGGAGAATGAACCTCAGGTTGGGTTCTTGCAGTTGAGGGCTCCGGCTAGGATTGTTGGAGTGTTGGTTTTGAATATATTGTAGATGTCCTTTGGGTCGAGAGGCGTGTTTGGGGGCTTGTAGCAGGAGTATATGTTCATTGTTGTTCCATTTTTGTCTTTGTTATTCCTGTGGTTTCCAAATTCAGGCAAGTGCTTTGGATGGGAACACAGTAATATTTCTTATGGATGAAAATTGCTGTGCCTCCGCCCTGTCCAGACAGTCTGTCATTCCGAATGTTGTTGTAGTTGGGGATGTTCATCCTGTGACAGGGTTTGAGCCAGGTTTCGGAAATTAGAGCTATGTCTATGTCATGGTCGTTCAGAAATTCAGTGAATTGTTGCCTTTTATTCCGAAGGCTACATGCGTTCCAATGAATGATTCGGAGTTTATTCTTTTTGTCTTTTGCGTTCATTGAGAACCGATGGTGGCGAGAACGTTCCTCACTATGGTGGCAATGATCTTTGGATCGCTGAGAGCCTTTTCGATGGCACTCTCGATGGGGCTTTGCTTGGAGGTTTTCAGGGGAATACTTTTAGGCTGGTTTGCGCAGGTTTTTTCCTTATTTCCTGTGGTTTGAGGGATTTTTGCATTGATGGGTACCTTGGAGGGTTCTTTTTGTGCATTAGGGCGTGGGTTCTTTTGACTGGGTATATCCTTATTTATTTTTTTGTAGAGTGGACAACCACGCCAGTTTGCCGTGTGCTGACCCTGGCAGTTAGCGCATTTTGGTAGGACTTTTTTTGTTTAGAGCATTCGGAGGTGAAATGGTTCTCTCCGCACTTGACACATTTGGGGGTTTCTCTGCATTCAAACTTTGAATGTCCAAAGCTTTGACATCTGCGACATTGGCCTGGACCTTTGGGGGCCCTATAGGCCTCGACTCGGCACTTCATGTCGCAGATATCCGTTATGTTGTAGAATCTTTGTTCTTAGGCGTTTTGGGAAGAGTAACCTGGATTAGTGGGAGCTCTTCCTTTGTTCCCGCCCTGCGTAGTCTGACAATTTTATCATATGAAATCCCTTGTTGTCTAAGTCCTCTTGGATTTCAGGAATCGTAATGCAGCAGTCGAGGCCCCTGACTACAATTCTGAGGTTTTTTTCTTCGTCAAGTATTTTAAAATGGAATGTGTAGTGACGTTCTTCTAGCCACCTGGTTGCTGTGCGGTAGTCCGTCACCGAATGAGTCTGGACGTTTATGTGGCGCCCAGATGTGGAGAATTCAGGTTTTTTCTGCGTGCAGTTTATGAGTCCTTCTCTTAGTCCAGACCATTCAGTTACCCCACTGATTTTGATCGGTGGTATTCTTATTTTTGGGTTAGGGGTAGGGTTGTTAGGTCCTTTATCTGGGTTTTCCGTGTCTTTGTTGGGCGGGTTCGATTTTTTAGGGTTCTGTTCAGGATTTGAGTTCCTATTTGGAGTGACTTCGGTTTCCATATCGGTGTTTTCTTTAGCTTGTGGTTTTTCTGACTGTTTATTTTTTGATGTTGGTTTAGAGTTTGTGGGAACTCTTGAAATCTGTTTGGGACACCAGGCAATATTTTGCGTGGCATGTGATTCTTTTATGGCTTCTGGGGATGTTACTCTCGGGCGCTTCAAAGGAGCTTTGCTTGTATTTTCAACATATTCTGAAAGAATTTGTTTTAGTTCTCTGTCATAGAAGTCGAGGAAATTTATTAGCTCAGCGAAGGTGCTTTCAACAGAGCTACAGAAATTTTTCATAGCTTTGGATTCTTCTTTGTTCTTCATTTTCGAGCATTCTGGCAATTTCCAGATAGAATAGTTTCGTGTGCCTACCGGGTATCTGGGGTTGGTAAAATTAGTTTTGGGGGCTTCTGGTGCAGGGAGGTCTTCCATGATTCGGGTTTTTCGCGTGGGACTCGAATTTCTTCAACTTCGACTTAAAAATTCTGGGTTCCAGTTCAAAAATAACTTTATTAGGTGCCGCTCAAAAAGCGCAACCTAGCTTATGATATTAACAATGAATTATATGTACACGTTCTTCACATTGACAGAGTATTCACATCTCTACAGGGTTAGAGCCTGGCGCGCGGTCTTTAAATCGGTGTGTTCTCTTTTCTAATATGTTCTGTTATTTTTTTTTATTTTTTTTTTATTTCTTTAACGTGTTTTTTCTTAAGATTTTTCCATTTTTCTACATTTGTTCTCAATCGATATAGGAGTTGCCTTGGCTTTGGTTTCCTTCTCTTCAGTTCTTGTTTGTAGTTACAGGCTTCTCTGAATGTAATATTTTCGAGATTTTCAGATTTATCGTAAAAGTTGAAAGCTTGTTTTATTATGAAATCATTTATATTTTTTAAATTGAGGTCCTTTCTGATGATACTACTTCTGACAAACCATGGGGCACCTATTATTTTCTTTAATACCTGGTTTTCGAAACTTTCGATTTTTTCATTGTAGTTTTGTTTGCGGTTATGAAGACTGGGTGGCCGTAGGTTAGGATTGGTCTTATAATAGACGTGTATATGGTACGTTTGCAGTGTAGGGATAGTTTGCTCTTGCTCCCCAGAAATAGTGCTAGTCGGTGCTGGGCTGCTTTTGCGAGGTTTATTCGGTTTTGCACGTGTTCTTGGAAGGTCAGGTGTTGATCAAGGATGACGCCCAGGTAGCGGACGCTGTCCTTCCATTTTATGGATTCATCAGGGAAGCCTAGATCTTCTAGGGGCTTCTTCACTTTTAGTCTTTTGTCTGAGAAGAGTACAGCTTCGGTTTTTTGTGGGTTCAATTCAACCCGCCATTCGTCGCACCAAATATAAACGAATACCAGTGCTTCTTGAAGTTTGAGATAGATGGTATCGAAGTTGAAGGCTGAGACTAGAGTTGCGGCGTCGTCTGCGTATAGATGTAGAGACATTCCTTCGGGGCAAGGGTAGTCATCAATAAAAATATTGAAGAAGGTGGGGCCGATGACTGACCCTTGAGGGACTCCTGCTCGAATTTTTCTTGGGGTTGACAGGACATCTTTGACTTTTACTTTAAAGTTTCTGTCACAAAGGAAGCTTTTTGTCATTTGGATGATGTCTCCAGGTAGGTTCTTTTTTTTACCATTTTATACAAAAGGGCCTCGTGCCAAACTTTGTCAAATGCCTTGGAGATGTCAAAGAAGATGCCTCCTGTTAATTGTTTTGATTCCATGGCCTTTCTTATCTTCTCCGTGACGACCACAAGTTGATGAAGGGTTGAGTGATTTTGCTGGAACCCGAATTGTTCGGGCCTGAGGGGATGTTCGTCGCTGAGTGCTTTTTTTATTCTTCTTAAAATGATTCTTTCGAATAGTTTGGAGGTGACAGGTAGGAGGGAAATGGGTCTATAACTTGCTGGGTCGTACTTTGATTTGCCTTGTTTTAGTATGGGACAAGTGATCGATGTTTTCCAATTGTTCGGGAAGTATGCGAGTTTCAATGAGGCATTAAAAGTGCTGGTTAGTGATTCGAGAAAATGGTTGGGCAGTAGTTTTAGGGCTTCGTTCGTGATTCCGTCGATGCCTGGGGCTTTTTTCTTAGGGAGGGTGTCAATTATTGCTTTGATTTCTCCAATGTTAGTGGGTTCCAGAGCTGTTTTGTTGTTTGTTTGGAGGTGTGCGAGGATTTTTTTGTTCAGAGATGTGTTCGAATATGAAGGGGTAGTAGGATTTGGGCTGAGCTGCTTTTCATAGGAGTCAGCAAGTGCTTCAGCTGCCTCCTCGGCTGTTAGTGTCAGATTGTTATTGGTTTTCACGATAATTTCTTCTTTCTTTGGGGCTGTGAGGCGTCTAATGGCCTTCCATACTGTCTGATCAGATACGTCAAGGTTTTCTATGTAGGTGTCCCAGCTGAGGTTGTCGTGTTCTCTAGTAAGTTTTTGTGATTCTCTTCGTGCGGAAATGTACGCTTTTTTGTCGTTGGGGTCGCAGGTCTCTTTCATTTCTTTTCTTAGTCTGTTAGTTTTTCGTAATTTTTCTTTGATGTGGGCTGGATACTTTCTATCGAGGTCTTGTTCTTTATATTTTGTGGACTTTTGTAGGTTTTGAATGATTTGGTCCTCAATGGAAGCTATGGAGTCGATTATTTCTTGGGGAGTTTCTGCGGTGTGCGCTGGGGAAATTCTGGGTCCAGTTCAAAAATAACTTTATTAGGTGCCGCTCAAAAAGAGCAACCTAGCTTATGATATTAACAATGAATTATATGTACACGTTCCAGTTCCAGTTCAAAAATAACTTTATTAGGTGTCGCTCAAAAGGAGCAACCTAGCTTATGATATTAACAATGAATGATATGTCCACGTTCTTCACATTGACAGGTTCACATCTTTACAAGGTTAGAGCCTGGCGCAGGGTCTTTAAATCGGTGTGTTCTCTTTTCTAATATGTTCTGTTATTTTTTATTTATTTTTTTTTCTTTAACGTGTTTTTTCTTAAGATTTTTCCATTTTTCTACATTTGTTCTCAATCGATATAGGAGTTGCCTTGGCTTTGGTTTCCTTCTCTTCAGTTCTTGTTTGTAGTTACAGGCTTCTCTGAATGTAATATTTTCGAGATTTTCAGATTTATCGTAAAAGTTGAAAGCTTGTTTTATTATGAAATCATTTATATTTTCTAAATTGAGGTCCTTTCTGATGATACTGCTTCTGACAAACCATGGGGCACCTATTATTTTCTTTAATACCTGGTTTTCGAAACTTTCGAATTTTTTCAGTGTAGTTTTGTTTGCGGTTATGAAGACTGGGTGGCCGTAGGTTAGGATTGGTCTTAAAATAGACGTGTATATGGTACGTTTGCAGTGTAGGGATAGTTTGCTCTTGCTCCCTAAAAATAGTGCTAGTCGGTGCTGGGCTGATTTTGCGAGGTTTATTCGGTTTTGCACGTGTTCTTGGAAGGTCAGGTGTTGATCAAGGATGACGCCCAGGTAGCGGACGCTGTCCTTCCATTTTATGGATTCATCAGGGTAGCCTAGATCTTCTAAGGGCTTCTTCACTTTTAGTCTTTTGTCTGAGAAGAGTATAGCTTCGGTTTTTTGTGGGTTCAATTCTACCCGCCATTCGTCGCACCAAATATTAACGAATACCAGTGCTTCTTGAAGTTTGAGATAGATGGTATCGAGGTTGAAGGCTGAGAATAGAGTTGCGGCGTCGTCTGCGTATAGATGTAGGGACATTCCTTCGGGGCAAGGGTAGTCATCAATAAAAATATTGAAGAAGGTGGGGCCGATGACTGACCCTTGAGGGACTCCTGCTCGGATTTTCCTTGGGGTTGACAGAACATCTTTGACTTTTACTCTAAAGTTTCTGTCACAAAGGAAGCTTTTTGTCATTCGGATAATGTCTCCAGGTAGGTTCTTTTTTGCCATTTTATACAAAAGGGCCTCGTGCCAAACTTTGTCAAATGCCTTGGAGATGTCAAAGAAGATGCCTCCTGTTAATTGTTTTGATTCCATGGCCTTTCTTATCTTCTCCGTGACGACCACAAGTTGATGAAGGGTTGAGTGTTTTTGCTGGAATGCTGGAACCCGAATTGTTCGGACCTGAGGGGATGTTCGTCACTGAGTGCTTTTTTTATTCTTCATAAATGATTCTTTCGAATAGTTTGGAGGTGACAGGTAGTAGGGAAATGGGTCTATAGCTTGCTGGGTCGTATTTTGATTTACCTTGTTTTAGTATGGGACAAATAATTGATGTTTTCCAATTGTTCGGGAAGTATGCGAGTTTCAATGAGGCATTAAAAGTGCTGGTTAGTGATTCGAGGATATGGTTGGGCAGTAGTTTTAGCGCTTCGTTCGTGATCCCGTAAATTCTGGGTCCAGTTCCAGTTCAAAATTAACTTTTTTAGGTGCCGCTCAAAAAGAGCAACCTAGCTTATGATATTAACAATTAATTATATGTACACGTTCTTCACATTGACAGGGTATTCACATCTCTACAAGGTTAGAGCCTGGCGCGCGGTCTTTAAATCGGTGTGTTCTCTTTTCTAATATGTTCTGTTATTTTTTATTTATTTTTTTTTCTTTGACGTGTTTTTTCTTAAGATTTTTCCATTTTTCTACATTTGTTCTCAATCGATATAGGAGTTGCCTTGGCTTTGGTTTCCTTCTCTTCAGTTCTTGTTTGTAGTTACAGGCTTCTCTGAATGTAATATTTTCGAGATTTTCAGATTTATCGTAAAAGTTGAAAGCTTGTTTTATTATGAAATCATTTATATTTTCTAAATTGAGGTCCTTTCTGATGATACTGCTTCTGACAAACCATGGGGCACCTATTATTTTCTTTAATACCTGGTTTTCGAAACTCGAATTTTTTCAGTGTAGTTTTGTTTGCGGTTATGAAGACTGGGTGGCCGTAGGTTAGGATTGGTCTTATAATAGACGTGTATATGGTACGTTTGCAGTGTAGGGATAGTTTGCTCTTGCTCCCTAGAAATAGTGCTAGTCGATGCTGGGCTGCTTTTGCGAGGTTTATTCGGTTTTGCACGTGTTCTTGAAAGGTCAGGTGTTGATCAAGGATGACGCCCAGGTAGCGGACGCTGTCCTTCCATTTTATGGATTCATCAGGATAGCCTAGATCTTCTAAGGGCTTCTTCACTTTTAGTCTTTTGTCTGAGAAGAGTATAGCTTCGGTTTTTTGTGGGTTCAATTCTACCTGCCATTCGTCGCACCAAATATTAACGAATACCAGTGCTTCTTGAAGTTTGAGATAGATGTTATCAAGGTTGAAGGCTGAGACTAGAGTTGCGGCGTCGTCTGCGTATAGGTGTAGGGACATTCCTTCGGGGCAAGGGTAGTCATCAATAAAAATATTGAAGAAGGTGGGGCCGATGACTGACCCTTGAGGGACTCCTGCTCGGATTTTCCTTGGGGTTGACAGAACATCTTTGACTTTTACTCTAAAGTTTCTGTCACAAAGGAAGCTTTTTGTCATTCGGATGATGTCTCCAGGTAGGTTCTTTTTTGACATTTTATACAAAAGGGCCTCGTGCCAAAATTTGTCAAATGCCTTGGAGATGTCAAAGAAGATGCCTCCTGTTAATTGTTTTGATTCCATGGCCTTTCTTATCTTCTCCGTGACGACCACAAGTTGATGAAGGGTTGAGTGTTTTTGCTGGAATGCTGGAACCCGAATTGTTCGGGCCTGAGGGGATGTTCGTCACTGAGTGCTTTTTTTATTCTTCATAAATGATTCTTTCGAATAGTTTGGAGGCGACAGGTAGTAGGGAAATGGGTCTATAGCTTGCTGGGTCGTATTTTGATTTACCTTGTTTTAGTATGGGACAAATAATTGATGTTTTCCAATTGTTCGGGAAGTATGCGAGTTTCAATGAGGCATTAAAAGTGCTGGTTAGTGATTCGAGGATATGGTTGGGCAGTAGTTTTAGCGCTTCGTTCGTGATCCCGTAAATTCTGGGTCCAGTTCCAGTTCAAAATTAACTTTTTTAGGTGCCGCTCAAAAAGAGCAACCTAGCTTATGATATTAACAATTAATTATATGTACACGTTCTTCACATTGACAGGGTATTCACATCTCTACAAGGTTAGAGCCTGGCGCGCGGTCTTTAAATCGGTGTGTTCTCTTTTCTAATATGTTCTGTTATTTTTTATTTATTTTTTTTTCTTTGACGTGTTTTTTCTTAAGATTTTTCCATTTTTCTACATTTGTTCTCAATCGATATAGGAGTTGCCTTGGCTTTGGTTTCCTTCTCTTCAGTTCTTGTTTGTAGTTACAGGCTTCTCTGAATGTAATATTTTCGAGATTTTCAGATTTATCGTAAAAGTTGAAAGCTTGTTTTATTATGAAATCATTTATATTTTCTAAATTGAGGTCCTTTCTGATGATACTGCTTCTGACAAACCATGGGGCACCTATTATTTTCTTTAATACCTGGTTTTCGAAACTCGAATTTTTTCAGTGTAGTTTTGTTTGCGGTTATGAAGACTGGGTGGCCGTAGGTTAGGATTGGTCTTATAATAGACGTGTATATGGTACGTTTGCAGTGTAGGGATAGTTTGCTCTTGCTCCCTAGAAATAGTGCTAGTCGATGCTGGGCTGCTTTTGCGAGGTTTATTCGGTTTTGCACGTGTTCTTGAAAGGTCAGGTGTTGATCAAGGATGACGCCCAGGTAGCGGACGCTGTCCTTCCATTTTATGGATTCATCAGGATAGCCTAGATCTTCTAAGGGCTTCTTCACTTTTAGTCTTTTGTCTGAGAAGAGTATAGCTTCGGTTTTTTGTGGGTTCAATTCTACCTGCCATTCGTCGCACCAAATATTAACGAATACCAGTGCTTCTTGAAGTTTGAGATAGATGTTATCAAGGTTGAAGGCTGAGACTAGAGTTGCGGCGTCGTCTGCGTATAGGTGTAGGGACATTCCTTCGGGGCAAGGGTAGTCATCAATAAAAATATTGAAGAAGGTGGGGCCGATGACTGACCCTTGAGGGACTCCTGCTCGGATTTTCCTTGGGGTTGACAGAACATCTTTGACTTTTACTCTAAAGTTTCTGTCACAAAGGAAGCTTTTTGTCATTCGGATGATGTCTCCAGGTAGGTTCTTTTTTGACATTTTATACAAAAGGGCCTCGTGCCAAACTTTGTCAAATGCCTTGGAGATGTCAAAGAAGATGCCTCCTGCTAATTGTTTTGATTCCATGGCCTTTCTTATCTTCTCCGTGACGACCACAAGTTGATGAAGGGTTGAGTGTTTTTGCTGGAATGCTGGAACCCGAATTGTTCGGGCCTGAGGGGATGTTCGTCACTGAGTGCTTTTTTTATTCTTCATAAATGATTCTTTCGAATAGTTTGGAGGTGACAGGTAGGAGGGAAATGGGTCTATAGCTTGCTGAGTCGTATTTTGATTTACCTTGTTTTAGTATGGGACAAATAATTGATGTTTTCCAATTGTTCGGGAAGTATGCGAGTTTCAATGAGGCATTAAAAGTGCTGGTTAGTGATTCGAGAAAATGGTTGGGCAGTAGTTTTAGGGCTTCGTTCGTGATTCCGTCGATGCCTGGGGCTTTTTTCTTAGGGAGGGTGTCAATTATTGCTTTGATTTCTCCAATGTTAGTGGGTTCCAGAGCTGTTTTGTTGTTTGTTAGGAGGTGTGCGGTGATTTTTTTGTTCAGAGATGTGTTCGAATATGAAGGGGTAGGAGGATTTGGGCTGAGCTGCTTTTCATAGGAGTCAGCAAGTGCTTCAGCTGCCTCCTCGGCTGTTAGTGTCAGATTGTTATTGGTTTTCACGATAATTTCTTCTTTCTTTGGGGCTGTGAGGCGTCTAATGGCCTTCCATACTGTCTGATCAGATACGTCAAGGTTTTCTATGTAGGTGTCCCAGCTGGTGTTGTCGTGTTCTCTAGTAAGTTTTTGTGATTCTCTTCGTGCGGAAATGTACGCTTTTTTGTCGTTGGGGTCGCAGGTCTCTTTCATTTCTTTTCTTAGTCTGTTAGTTTTTCGTAATTTTTCTTTGATGTGGGCTGGATACTTTCTATCGAGGTCTTGTTCTTTATATTTTGTGGACTTTTGTAGGTTTTGAATGATTTGGTCCTCAATGGAAGCTATGGAGTCGATTATTTCTTGGGGAGTTTCTGCGGTGTGCGCTGGGGAAATTCTGGGTCCAGTTCAAAAATAACTTTATTAGGTGCCGCTCAAAAAGAGCAACCTAGCTTATGATATTAACAATGAATTATATGTACACGTTCCAGTTCCAGTTCAAAAATAACTTTATTAGGTGTCGCTCAAAAGGAGCAACCTAGCTTATGATATTAACAATGAATGATATGTCCACGTTCTTCACATTGACAGGTTCACATCTTTACAAGGTTAGAGCCTGGCGCAGGGTCTTTAAATCGGTGTGTTCTCTTTTCTAATATGTTCTGTTATTTTTTATTTATTTTTTTTTCTTTAACGTGTTTTTTCTTAAGATTTTTCCATTTTTCTACATTTGTTCTCAATCGATATAGGAGTTGCCTTGGCTTTGGTTTCCTTCTCTTCAGTTCTTGTTTGTAGTTACAGGCTTCTCTGAATGTAATATTTTCGAGATTTTCAGATTTATCGTAAAAGTTGAAAGCTTGTTTTATTATGAAATCATTTATATTTTCTAAATTGAGGTCCTTTCTGATGATACTGCTTCTGACAAACCATGGGGCACCTATTATTTTCTTTAATACCTGGTTTTCGAAACTTTCGAATTTTTTCAGTGTAGTTTTGTTTGCGGTTATGAAGACTGGGTGGCCGTAGGTTAGGATTGGTCTTAAAATAGACGTGTATATGGTACGTTTGCAGTGTAGGGATAGTTTGCTCTTGCTCCCTAAAAATAGTGCTAGTCGGTGCTGGGCTGATTTTGCGAGGTTTATTCGGTTTTGCACGTGTTCTTGGAAGGTCAGGTGTTGATCAAGGATGACGCCCAGGTAGCGGACGCTGTCCTTCCATTTTATGGATTCATCAGGGTAGCCTAGATCTTCTAAGGGCTTCTTCACTTTTAGTCTTTTGTCTGAGAAGAGTATAGCTTCGGTTTTTTGTGGGTTCAATTCTACCCGCCATTCGTCGCACCAAATATTAACGAATACCAGTGCTTCTTGAAGTTTGAGATAGATGGTATCGAGGTTGAAGGCTGAGAATAGAGTTGCGGCGTCGTCTGCGTATAGATGTAGGGACATTCCTTCGGGGCAAGGGTAGTCATCAATAAAAATATTGAAGAAGGTGGGGCCGATGACTGACCCTTGAGGGACTCCTGCTCGGATTTTCCTTGGGGTTGACAGAACATCTTTGACTTTTACTCTAAAGTTTCTGTCACAAAGGAAGCTTTTTGTCATTCGGATAATGTCTCCAGGTAGGTTCTTTTTTGCCATTTTATACAAAAGGGCCTCGTGCCAAACTTTGTCAAATGCCTTGGAGATGTCAAAGAAGATGCCTCCTGTTAATTGTTTTGATTCCATGGCCTTTCTTATCTTCTCCGTGACGACCACAAGTTGATGAAGGGTTGAGTGTTTTTGCTGGAATGCTGGAACCCGAATTGTTCGGACCTGAGGGGATGTTCGTCACTGAGTGCTTTTTTTATTCTTCATAAATGATTCTTTCGAATAGTTTGGAGGTGACAGGTAGTAGGGAAATGGGTCTATAGCTTGCTGGGTCGTATTTTGATTTACCTTGTTTTAGTATGGGACAAATAATTGATGTTTTCCAATTGTTCGGGAAGTATGCGAGTTTCAATGAGGCATTAAAAGTGCTGGTTAGTGATTCGAGGATATGGTTGGGCAGTAGTTTTAGCGCTTCGTTCGTGATCCCGTAAATTCTGGGTCCAGTTCCAGTTCAAAATTAACTTTTTTAGGTGCCGCTCAAAAAGAGCAACCTAGCTTATGATATTAACAATTAATTATATGTACACGTTCTTCACATTGACAGGGTATTCACATCTCTACAAGGTTAGAGCCTGGCGCGCGGTCTTTAAATCGGTGTGTTCTCTTTTCTAATATGTTCTGTTATTTTTTATTTATTTTTTTTTCTTTGACGTGTTTTTTCTTAAGATTTTTCCATTTTTCTACATTTGTTCTCAATCGATATAGGAGTTGCCTTGGCTTTGGTTTCCTTCTCTTCAGTTCTTGTTTGTAGTTACAGGCTTCTCTGAATGTAATATTTTCGAGATTTTCAGATTTATCGTAAAAGTTGAAAGCTTGTTTTATTATGAAATCATTTATATTTTCTAAATTGAGGTCCTTTCTGATGATACTGCTTCTGACAAACCATGGGGCACCTATTATTTTCTTTAATACCTGGTTTTCGAAACTCGAATTTTTTCAGTGTAGTTTTGTTTGCGGTTATGAAGACTGGGTGGCCGTAGGTTAGGATTGGTCTTATAATAGACGTGTATATGGTACGTTTGCAGTGTAGGGATAGTTTGCTCTTGCTCCCTAGAAATAGTGCTAGTCGATGCTGGGCTGCTTTTGCGAGGTTTATTCGGTTTTGCACGTGTTCTTGAAAGGTCAGGTGTTGATCAAGGATGACGCCCAGGTAGCGGACGCTGTCCTTCCATTTTATGGATTCATCAGGATAGCCTAGATCTTCTAAGGGCTTCTTCACTTTTAGTCTTTTGTCTGAGAAGAGTATAGCTTCGGTTTTTTGTGGGTTCAATTCTACCTGCCATTCGTCGCACCAAATATTAACGAATACCAGTGCTTCTTGAAGTTTGAGATAGATGTTATCAAGGTTGAAGGCTGAGACTAGAGTTGCGGCGTCGTCTGCGTATAGGTGTAGGGACATTCCTTCGGGGCAAGGGTAGTCATCAATAAAAATATTGAAGAAGGTGGGGCCGATGACTGACCCTTGAGGGACTCCTGCTCGGATTTTCCTTGGGGTTGACAGAACATCTTTGACTTTTACTCTAAAGTTTCTGTCACAAAGGAAGCTTTTTGTCATTCGGATAATGTCTCCAGGTAGGTTCTTTTTTGCCATTTTATACAAAAGGGCCTCGTGCCAAACTTTGTCAAATGCCTTGGAGATGTCAAAGAAGATGCCCTCCTGCTAATTGTTTTGATTCCATGGCCTTTCTTATCTTCTCCGTGACGACCACAAGTTGATGAAGGGTTGAGTGTTTTTGCTGGAACCCGAATTGTTCGGGCCTGAGGGGATGTTCGTCGCTGAGTGCTTTTTTTATTCTTCTTAAAATGATTCTTTCGAATAGTTTGGAGGTGACAGGTAGGAGGGAAATGGGTCTATAACTTGCTGGGTCTTACTTTGATTTGCCTTGTTTTATTATGGGACAAATAATCGATGTTTTCCAATTGTTCGGGAAGGATGCGAGTTTCAATGAGGCATTAAAAGTGCTGGTTAGTGATTCGAGAAAATGGTTGGGCAGTAGTTTTAGGGCTTCGTTCGTGATTCCGTCGATGCATGGGGCTTTTTTCTTAGGGAGGGTGTCAATTATTGGTTTGATTTCTCCAATGTTGGTGGGTTCCAGAGCTGTTTTGTTGTTTGTTAGGAGGTGTGCGGTGATTTTTTTGTACAGAGATGTGTTCGAATATGAAGGGGTAGGAGGATTTGGGCTGAGCTGCTTTTCATAGGAGTCAGCAAGTGCTTCAGCTGCCTCCTCGGCTGTTAGTGTCAGATTGTTATTGGTTTTCACGATAATTTCTTCTTTCTTTGGGGCTGTGAGGCGTCTAATGGCCTTCCATACTGTCTGATCAGATACGTCAAGGTTTTCTATGTAGGTGTCCCAGCTGGTGTTGTCGTGTTCTCTAGTAAGTTTTTGTGATTCTCTTCGTGCGGAAATGTACGCTTTTTTGTCGTTGGGGTCGCAGGTCTCTTTCATTTTTTTTCTTAGTCTGTTAGTTTTTCGTAATTTTTCTTTGATGTGGGCTGGATACTTTCTATCGAGGTCTTGTTCTTTATATTTGTGGACTTTTGTAGGTTTTGAATGATTTGGTCCTCAATGGAAGCTATGGAGTCGATTATTTTTTGGGGAGTTTCTGCGGTGTGCGCTGGGGGTTTGGTGTTTTCCATTTGGTACTTAAAGAGGGCCCAGTCGATGATTTTGATTGTTGTGTCGGAGCGGGTTAAATTATAGTCTTGTAATATTAGAAGGACTGGAAGGTGATCAGACGTCATCTCGTGGAGGACTTTTGAGTGAACGGTCTGACTCAGATTTTTGTGGATTGCGATGTCCAAGATGTCGGGTGGTGAGTCATGTGTCGGTTCATCTGGGTAGCTTAAATCCAGGTTGAGGCATTCGACAACCTTTTGTAGGATCTTGCCATTTGGATTGGTGGAGAATGAACCCCAGGTTGGATTCTTGCAGTTGAGGTCTCCGGCTAGGATTGTTGGAGTGTTGGTTTTGAAAATATTGTAGATGTGTGTGTGTGTGTGTGTCCTTTGGGTCAAGAGGCGTGTTTGGGGGCTTGTAGCAGGAGTATATGTTCAATGTTGTTCCATTTTTGTCTTTGATTGTTATTCCTGTGGTTTCCCAATTAAGGCAAGTGCTTTGGATGGGAACACAGTAATATTTCCTATGGATGAAAATTGCTGTGCCTCCGCCCTGTCCAGACATTCTGTCATTCCGAACGGTGTTGTAGTTGGGGATGTTCATCCTGTGACAGGGTTTGAGCCAGGTTTCGGAGATTAGAGCTATGTCTATGTCGTGGTCGTTCAGAAATTCAGTGAATTGTTGCCTTTTATTCCGAAGGCTACATGCGTTCCAATGAATGATTCGGAGTTTATTCTTTTTGTCTTTTGCGTTCATTGAGGACCGATGGTGGCGAGAACGTTCCTCACTATGGTGGCAATGATCTTTGGATCGCTGAGAGCCTTTTCGATGGCACTCTCGATGGGGCTTTGCTTGGAGGTTTTCAGGGGAATACTTTTAGGTTGGTTTGCGCAGGTTTTTTCCTTATTTCCTGTGGTTTGAGGGATTTTTGCATTGATGGGTACCTTGGAGGGTTCTTTCAGTGCATTAGGGCGTGGGTTCTTTTGACTGGGTATATCCTTTTTTTTTTTTGTAGAGTGGACAACCACGCCAGTTTGCCGTGTGCTGACCCTGGCAGTAAGCGCATTTTGGTAGGACTTCTTTTTTTTAGAGCATTCGGAGGTGAAATGGTTCTCTCCGCACTTGACACATTTGGGGGTTTCTCTGCATTCAAACTTTGAATGTCCAAAGCTTTGACATCTGTGACATTGGCCTGGACCTTTGGGAGCCCTATAGGCCTCGACTCGGCACTTCATGTCGCAGAAAATTATATATAAGGCATCCTGAAAAAATCATGAAACGGGTAGTTAAGGCCAGAATTGCGTGAGGACGCTACACAATGTGAAAAAATAGTACAAACGTAACATTGTACTAGGATAAGGTGCATAAATTAAGAAAAAGGCATCCCCTTATCGTGCAACTGAAAGTTGCTGATGGCTGGCGCCATCTATCGGAATAAATATCAACTATTTTCGTTGATTTTTAATTATTCCAGAATTGGCCAAATACCCATTCTTGATTAATCAAGAAAAGCTAACCACGGACGCGTTTCGGGCTGCTGGCACTCATCAGCGTGGTGCAAGCTGTACCTCAACGACCAAAAAATTGGTCATTAAGGCATCCTGAAAAATCATGAAACGGGTAGTTAGCTTTTCTTGATTAATCAAGAATGGGTATCTGGCCAATTCTGGAATAATTAAAAATCAACGAGAATAGTTGATATTTATTCCGATAGATGGCGCCAGCCATCAGCAACTTTCAGTTGCACGATAAGGAGATGCCTTTTTCTTAATTTATAATACAAACTGTATTATAAAATATTCTGTTTAAGAATATCATTTGCTCTCTATTTTTTATTTGATAAAAAAAAAACCACTCAGAGCGGGCTGTTCCCAGTATTGAGCGATCATCAAAGGACCACAGAAGGATCCAACTTCACGCTCAGGGAAAGGCCCCCCAACTCCTCATCGCGGGTGGCGTCCCGTCGAAGTTCGGTTATCGAACTGCGTACGAAACTTTAGAAATGATCCCTTGAAGTAAGGTCATTCAAAATTCTGGGTTCCAGTTCCAGTTCCAAATAACTTTATTAGGTGCCGTTCAAAAAGAACAACCTAGATCATCATATTTACAATATACTGAGGGGGGTGGTTATGTACAGGGGTTCATTTACAATTATAATTTATAATGATGTCGTTGGGTCCGGATTCTCAGGTCCTTGGGGATATTTTTCTTGAGAAGGTTTTTTCGGGCTTGTTTGATATTCAAGGTGGGTTTGTTTTTCCTTTTTTTCCACTTTTCGTCATTCTGGCTTAATTGATGGAGAATTTGTCTAGGTTTCAAATTCCTTATTTTCCTTTTTCCGCATTTGTAGTTTGTGGCTTCCTTAAAGGTGGGATTTTCTAATTTTTCGGATTTTTCGTAAAATTTAAATGATTGTCTAATAATGTAGTCATTGATGTTTTCGATATTTAGATCGTTCCTGAGGATTGTGTTCCGAACGAACCAGGGTGGAGACATGATTTTTCTGATCATTTTATTTTCAAATACTTCTAGCTTTTTAAGGATGGTCTTATGTGCTGTCATAAAAATTGGGTGGCCGTATATGAGTATTGGTCTTATTATTGAGGTGTAAATGGTTCTTTTGCAATGAAGGGATAATTTGCTTTTTGGTCCTAGAAGTAGGGATAGTCGGTGTTGGGCAGCTTTCGCCAAATTAATTCTGTTTTCGATGTGTTTTTTGAAGGTTAGGTGCTCGTCTAGGGTCATCCCTAGGTATCGGATGTTCTCTTTCCATTTAATATTGTCTTCGAAGACAAAAAGTTCGTCTAAAGGTTTCTTAATTTTTTCTTTTTTTCTGGAAAAAATGATTGCTTCACTTTTTTGGGGGTTCATTGTAACTCGCCATTCCTTACACCAGAGCGTGGAAAAGATGCAGGCCTCTTGGAGTTTCATGTGGAGATTGTCGAAGTTATATGTTGAGGCTAAAATGGCGGTATCATCGGCAAATAGGTGTAAAGAGGTGTCTTCAATACAGGGGAAGTCGTCTATAAATATGTCAAATAAGGTTGGTCCTGTGACTGATCCTTGGGGGACCCCGGCAAGGATGTTCCTAGCTGTTGAAAGTTCATTTTTGACTCGTACCTTGAATGTTCTATTTGTTAAGAAGTTTTGCGTTATTTTTATGATGTCTCCGGGAAGGTGTTTTTTGCACATTTTGTAGAGAAGGGCTTCGTGCCAGACTTTATCGAATGCTTTGGCGATATCGAAGAATACGGCTCCTGTTATTTGGCCTAGGTCCATGGCTTTTCTTATTTTTTCAGTGACAACTACTAGCTGGTGCAATGTTGAGTGTTTGGCTTGGTAGCCAAATTGTTCAGGTCTGAGTGGATTCTTTTCTTCTAGGGATTTTCTGAGTCTTCTTAAAACAATTCTTTCGAATAGTTTTGAGATGGCAGGTAGCAATGAGATGGGCCTGTAGCTTGTTGGTTCATGCATGGATTTTCCTTTTTTAAGTATGGGACAGATAATGGACGTTTTCCATCTGTCAGGGAAGTGGGCAAGCTGCAGTGAGGCGTTAAATATTTCGGTTATTGATGCTAGTATATGATTAGGGAGCAGTTTGAGAGCTTCATTAGGTAATTCGTCGATTCCGGGAGCTTTTTTATTTGGTAGATATTCAATAATCGCTTTTATTTCACCAATGTTTGTTGGTTCTAGTCCTGTTTCTTTATTTTTTTTCATGTATGAATTCACACGTTTGATGTATGTACGAGTAGGTTTGGAGTGGGATGTATAGGGATTGGGGGTGAACTGTTTTTCATAGTTGTTGGCAAATGATTCAGCTGCTTCTTCTGTGGTTAGTGTCTGCCCATTGTTTGTCTTCAGGGTTATTTCTTGTTTTTCAGAGTTGGATAATCGTTTGATGGCTTTCCATATGGTTTGGTCCGTGACTTTCAAGTTTTCGATAAAGTGGTCCCAGCTGGTGTTATCGTGCTCTCTTGTAAGTTTCTGTGATTCTCTCCGGGCCGTCATGTAGGCTGATTTATCTCGGGGGTCGCAAGTAATTTTCATTTTTTTCCTTAGTCTGTTGGTGGATCGTATTTTTTCTTTAATGTGAGGTGGATATCTTCGTTCTAGTTCCGGGTCCTTATATTTTGTTGAATCTTTCAAATTTTGCACCATTTGTTCTTCAATGTGTGTAATGGCCTCGTCTATTTTTGAAGATGTATCTAGGATCAGTTCAGGAGGTTCAGCGATTTCCATTTTGTACTTGAATAGGGCCCAATCTGTAATTTTTATTTTTGTATTTGAGTAGGAGATTTTGAAATCCTGTAGTACAAGTAGTACTGGGAGATGATCAGAGGTTAGTTCGTGCAGGACTTTAGAGTATGCGCTTTGGGAGATGTTTTTGTGCACGGCGATATCTATGATGTCTGGAGGTGAGTCATGAGTAGGTTCGTCGGGGTAGCTCACATCTAGGTCCATAACGTTGATTGCGTTTTGGAGCCTTCTCCCGCTTGGGTTAGTGGTGGTGGAACCCCAGGCAGGATGTTTGCAGTTTAGGTCCCCTGCTATGATGGTCGGTGTGTCTGTTGAAAAAATGTTATAGATATCGGTTTGATCTAGATAGGTGTTTGGTGGTTTGTAGCACGAATACAGGTTCATATTTAACCCGTTTTTGTTTTTGATTGAAATTCCTGTTGTTTCCAGGCTTGAGGTGGTGGCATGAATAGGTGCATGGCTGTACTTCTTGTGGATGAAAATGGCAGTTCCACCACCTTGTCCGGTTAGTCTGTCGTTGCGGAGGGTGATGAAGTTTTGAATCCTCATTTTATGGCACGGCTTAAGCCAGGTTTCTGACACTAGTGCGATGTCGATGTCGTGGTCGTTCAGGAATTCTGAGAATTGTTGTTTTTTGTTTCGGAGACTGCACGCGTTCCAGTGAACGATTCGAAGGCTATTTTTATACATATTTTTGTTATTCATTTACATCTAAAGGTGTCTACAACGTTCTTCATGATGTTTTCTATTATTGCGGGGTCACTGAGAGCCTTTTTGATAGCGCTCTCTAGTTGGTTGACCTTAGTGGCTGAAGGAGGATTGGGACGTTCTTTATTGACATATGGAGTTTTATTCTTGTTTTGAGTGGGTTGGGGAATTTCAGAAGGGTTTGGACCTGTAGGGTTGGATTTTTCTTTTTCTGTATTGGGGTTTGGTTTCTTATTAATTTGTGTTTGGGGCACTCTATTTATTTTTCTGTATAGTGGGCAACCACGCCAACTTGCTGTATGCTGACCCTGGCAGTTTGCACATTTAGGTGGGACTTCTTTTTCTTTGGCGCATTCGGATGTGAAATGATTTTCTCCACATTTTACACATTTGGGAGTTTCCCTGCATTCAAACTGAGAGTGCCCAAAGTTTTGGCACCTATGGCATTGTCCGGGGCCTTTGGGAGCCCTGTAAGCCTCGACGTTGCACTTCATGTCGCAGAGATCTGTGATATTGTAGATTTCTTTATTCCTTGCAGTCTTGGGAAGGGTTACCTGGATTAGTGGGAGCTCCTCCTTTGTTCTTGAATTTCGTAGTCTTGCAAGTTTAGACATCTCGAATCCCTTGTTTTCCAGATCTTCTTGTATTTCGGGGATAGTGATGCAGCGGTCGAGACCTCTGACGACGACTCTAAGGCACTTTTCGTCGTCTAGGATCTTGAAGTGGAAGGTGTAGTGGCGATCTTCCAACCACTTGGTAGCTATCCGGTAGTCCGATGTTGTGTGAGTCTGAACGTTGATGTATCGGCCTGATGTGTAAAATTCTGGCTTTTGTTTTGTACAATTGACAAGACCATCTCTAAGGCCTGACCATTCCTTTACTCCGCTTATTTTAATTGGTGGTATTCTGATCTTGGGGTTAGGGGTGGGATTGTTAGGTTTGTTATTCAATGTTTCGTTAGGTTCCTTTGGTGGGTTAGAGTTTTTATGGTTTTGTTCGTGATTTGGCATTTTGTTTGGTGTCACTTCGATTTCCATTTCGACTGTTTTTGCTTCATTAGGTTTTTCAGGCTGTTTAGATTGTAATTTTGGTTCAGGATTACCTTGTGACCTTTGGTTGGGGCACCAGGTTGTTTTTTGCGTTGTTGTTTCTTTTGCGGCTACTGGTGATTTTTCTCTTGGGCGCTTCGCGGGGGCTTTTGTAGTATTGTGTTCTAGGTAGTTGGAGCGCAGTTCGCACAGTTCCCTTTCGTAAAAGTCAATAAAATTTATTAGCTCGGCAAAGGTGGTTTCGACCGCGCTGGAGTATTTTTTCAAGGCTTGAGAATCTTCTTCATTTTTCAATTCTGGGCATTCTGGAAGTTTCCAAATTGAATATTTACGGGTACCTACTGGGTATTTGGGGTTGGTAAAATTATTTTTGGGGGCTTCTGGTGCAGGGAGGTCTTCCATGGTTCGGGTTTTTCGCGTGGGACGCGTGCGTAAATTCTGGGTTCAAAAAAAAAAAAAAAAAAAAAAAAAAGTTCCAGTTCCAGTTCCAGTTCCAAATAACTTTATTAGGTGCCGTTCAAAAAGAACAACCTAGATCATCATATTTACAATATACTGAGGGGGGTGGTTATGTACAGGGGTTCATTTACAATTATAATTTATAATGATGTCGTTGGGTCCGGATTCTCAGGTCCTTGGGGATATTTTTCTTGAGAAGGTTTTTTCGGGCTTGTTTGATATTCAAGGTGGGTTTGTTTTTCCTTTTTTTCCACTTTTCGTCATTCTGGCTTAATTGATGGAGAATTTGTCTAGGTTTCAAATTCCTTATTTTCCTTTTTCCGCATTTGTAGTTTGTGGCTTCCTTAAAGGTGGGATTTTCTAATTTTTCGGATTTTTCGTAAAATTTAAATGATTGTCTAATAATGTAGTCATTGATGTTTTCGATATTTAGATCGTTCCTGAGGATTGTGTTCCGAACGAACCAGGGTGGAGACATGATTTTTCTGATCATTTTATTTTCAAATACTTCTAGCTTTTTAAGGATGGTCTTATGTGCTGTCATAAAAATTGGGTGGCCGTAAATGAGTATTGGTCTTATTATTGATGTGTAAATGGTTCTTTTGCAATGAAGGGATAATTTGCTTTTTGGTCCTAGAAGTAGGGATAGTCGGTGTTGGGCAGCTTTCGCCAAATTAATTCTGTTTTCGATGTGTTTTTTGAAGGTTAGGTGCTCGTCTAGGGTCATCCCTAGGTATCGGATGTTCTCTTTCCATTTAATATTGTCTTCGAAGACAAAAAGTTCGTCTAAAGGTTTCTTAATTTTTTCTTTTTTTCTGGAAAAAATGATTGCTTCACTTTTTTGGGGGTTCATTGTAACTCGCCATTCCTTACACCAGAGCGTGGAAAAGATGCAGGCCTCTTGGAGTTTCATGTGGAGATTGTCGAAGTTATATGTTGAGGCTAAAATGGCGGTATCATCGGCAAATAGGTGTAAAGAGGTGTCTTCAATACAGGGGAAGTCGTCTATGAATATGTCGAATAAGGTTGGTCCTGTGACTGATCCTTGGGGGACCCCGGCAAGGATGTTCCTAGCTGTTGAAAGTTCATTTTTGACTCGTACCTTGAATGTTCTATTTGTTAAGAAGTTTTGCGTTATTTTTATGATGTCTCCGGGAAGGTGCTTTTTGCACATTTTGTAGAGAAGGGCTTCGTGCCAGACTTTATCGAATGCTTTGGCGATATCGAAGAATACGGCTCCTGTTATTTGGCCTAGGTCCATGGCTTTTCTTATTTTTTCAGTGACAACTACTAGCTGGTGCAATGTTGAGTGTTTGGCTTGGTAGCCAAATTGTTCAGGTCTGAGTGGATTCTTTTCTTCTAGGGATTTTCTGAGTCTTCTTAAAACAATTCTTTCGAATAGTTTTGAGATGGCAGGTAGCAGTGAGATGGGCCTGTAGCTTGTTGGTTCATGGATGGATTTTCCTTTTTTAAGTATGGGACAGATAATGGACGTTTTCCATCTGTCAGGGAAGTGGGCAAGCTGCAGTGAGGCGTTAAATATTTCGGTTATTGATGCTAGTATATGATTAGGGAGCAGTTTGAGAGCTTCATTAGGTAATTCGTCGATTCCGGGAGCTTTTTTATTTGGTAGATATTCAATAATCGCTTTTATTTCACCAATGTTTGTTGGTTCTAGTCTTGTTTCTTTATTTTTTTTCATGTATGAATTCACACGTTTGGTGTATGTACGAGTAGGTTTGGAGTGGGATGTATAGGGATTGGGGGTGAACTGTTTTTCATAGTTGTTGGCAAATGATTCAGCTGCTTCTTCTGTGGTTAGTGTCTGCCCATTGTTTGTCTTCAGGGTTATTTCTTGTTTTTCAGAGTTGGATAATCGTTTGATGGCTTTCCATATGGTTTGGTCCGTGACTTTCAAGTTTTCGATAAAGTGGTCCCAGCTGGTGTTATCGTGCTCTCTTGTAAGTTTCTGTGATTCTCTCCGGGCCGTCATGTAGGCTGATTTATCTCGGGGGTCGCAAGTAATTTTCATTTTTTTCCTTAGTCTGTTGGTGGATCGTATTTTTTCTTTAATGTGAGGTGGATATCTTCGTTCTAGTTCCGGGTCCTTATATTTTGTTGAATCTTTCAAATTTTGCACCATTTGTTCTTCAATGTGTGTAATGGCCTCGTCTATTTTTGAAGATGTATCTAGGATCAGTTCAGGAGGTTCAGCGATTTCCATTTTGTACTTGAATAGGGCCCAATCTGTAATTTTTATTTTTGTATTTGAGTAGGAGATTTTGAAATCCTGTAGTACAAGTAGTACTGGGAGATGATCAGAGGTTAGTTCGTGCAGGACTTTAGAGTATGCGCTTTGGGAGATGTTTTTGTGCACGGCGATATCTATGATGTCTGGAGGTGAGTCATGAGTAGGTTCGTCGGGGTAGCTCACATCTAGGTCCATAACGTTGATTGCGTTTTGGAGCCTTCTCCCGCTTGGGTTAGTGGTGGTGGAACCCCAGGCAGGATGTTTGCAGTTTAGGTCCCCTGCTATGATGGTCGGTGTGTCTGTTGAAAAAATGTTATAGATATCGGTTTGATCTAGATAGGTGTTCGGTGGTTTGTAGCACGAATACAGGTTCATATTTAACCCGTTTTTGTTTTTGATTGAAATTCCTGTTGTTTCCAGGCTTGAGGTGGTGGCATGAATAGGTGCATGGCTGTACTTCTTGTGGATGAAAATGGCAGTTCCACCACCTTGTCCGGTTAGTCTGTCGTTGCGGAGGGTGATGAAGTTTTGAATCCTCATTTTATGGCACGGCTTAAGCCAGGTTTCTGACACTAGTGCGATGTCGATGTCGTGGTCGTTCAGGAATTCTGAGAATTGTTGTTTTTTGTTTCGGAGACTGCACGCGTTCCAGTGAACGATTCGAAGGCTATTTTTATACATATTTTTGTTATTCATTTACATCTAAAGGTGTCTACAACGTTCTTCATGATGTTTTCTATTATTGCGGGGTCGCTGAGAGCCTTTTTGATAGCGCTCTCTAGTTGGTTGACTTTAGTGGCTGAAGGAGGATTGGGACGTTCTTTATTGACATATGGAGTTTTATTCTTGTTTTGAGTGGGTTGGGGAATTTCAGAAGGGTTTGGACCTGTAGGGTTGGATTTTTCTTTTTCTGTATTGGGGTTTGGTTTCTTATTAATTTGTGTTTGGGGCACTCTATTTATTTTTCTGTATAGTGGGCAACCACGCCAACTTGCTGTATGCTGACCCTGGCAGTTTGCACATTTAGGTGGGACTTCTTTTTCTTTGGCGCATTCGGATGTGAAATGATTTTCTCCACATTTTACACATTTGGGAGTTTCCCTGCATTCAAACTGAGAGTGTCCAAAGTTTTGGCACCTATGGCATTGTCCGGGGCCTTTGGGAGCCCTGTAAGCCTCGACGTTGCACTTCATGTCGCAGAGATCTGTGATGTTGTAAATTTCTTTATTCCTTGCAGTCTTGGGAAGGGTTACCTGGATTAGTGGGAGCTCCTCCTTTGTTCTTGAATTTCGTAGTCTTGCAAGTTTAGACATCTCGAATCCCTTGTTTTCCAGATCTTCTTGTATTTCGGGGATAGTGATGCAGCGGTCGAGACCTCTGACGACGACTCTAAGGCACTTTTCGTCGTCTAGGATCTTGAAGTGGAAGGTGTAGTGGCGATCTTCCAACCACTTGGTAGCTATCCGGTAGTCCGATGTTGTGTGAGTCTGAACGTTGATGTATCGGCCTGATGTGTAAAATTCTGGCTTTTGTTTTGTACAATTGACAAGACCATCTCTAAGGCCTGACCATTCCTTTACTCCGCTTATTTTAATTGGTGGTATTCTGATCTTGGGGTTAGGGGTGGGATTGTTAGGTTTGTTATTCAATGTTTCGTTAGGTTTCTTTGGTGGGTTAGAGTTTTTATGGTTTTGTTCGTGATTTGGCATTTTGTTTGGTGTCACTTCGATTTCCATTTCGACTGTTTTTGCTTCATTAGGTTTTTCAGGCTGTTTAGATTGTAATTTTGGTTCAGGATTACCTTGTGACCTTTGGTTGGGGCACCAGGTTGTTTTTTGCGTTGTTGTTTCTTTTGCGGCTACTGGTGATTTTTCTCTTGGGCGCTTCGCGGGGGCTTTTGTAGTATTGTGTTCTAGGTAGTTGGAGCGCAGTTCGCACAGTTCCCTTTCGTAAAAGTCAATAAAATTTATTAGCTCGGCAAAGGTGGTTTCGACCGCGCTGGAGTATTTTTTCAAGGCTTGAGAATCTTCTTCATTTTTCAATTCTGGGCATTCTGGAAGTTTCCAAATTGAATATTTACGGGTACCTACTGGGTATTTGGGGTTGGTAAAATTATTTTTGGGGGCTTCTGGTGCAGGGAGGTCTTCCATGGTTCGGGTTTTTCGCGTGGGACGCGTGCATAAAAAAAAAAAAAAAAAATTGCGCTCATCTGCGTTTAATTGATTCAGTACATTGGTATTTAAAGAAAAATCGAAAATATTTGCATAATAATCTGTGTAATTTGCTCATTAATTTAATATAATATTTTCCTAGATATTTTTGAAAACACCTCTATAGTATTATATACAAAAACCTTAAATGAGGACTATTTTATTGCCATCTATCGAAATATTTTGTAACTATTTTGAGGTAATTTTTAGCCATTAGTTTTGGGGATGAATAAATAAAAGCAGCAGTCCTGCTTATCTCATTATAAAGAAAAATAAGTCGGTGGACGAGTGGGTAACTCCCTCGATTCCCGACAGTCATGAACCGGGATTGAATCCCGCGTTTAAATTTTGTTTAATATGTGAATAACCTTCACATATTATTCATTGTTCAATTATCATGAACTAGGTTGCTCTTGCTGAGCGGTACCTATTTATGTGATTTGAACCAGAGATTGTAAAGAAAATTTTAAAGAGCACACAATATAAATATATTTACATTAATGAGAAATATCCAGGGTTATTGGCATTCTGCGCTACAGGAATAAATTTGGGTTATAAATATAACTTTAATGAGAAATATTATATTTCCCACCACCACAAGAAGACCAAACTCTCGACTACCTTCTCTTTAGATGCCCCGCCTAAATTCTTCAAAGTTAATACAAACAGCTACCCTTCTAGGATAAAAAATATTTACCCATGAAGACCTGCGGAATATTCCCAAGTACAAATGAGCTTGGCGACATCTGAAAAACTGGATGTCCACCATTAGGGTAAAGTCTAAAGACCAACTCGACTTAGTATGTGGTTCCAGGAATGGTTACCTCAAGAAAAAGATAGTTTGCTAGATTAGTATGTTCCAGGAACTTGAGTTATAAATATCTTTATTGATTATTCTTCGTTGTTATTTTTGCAACATTTAATGTAACATTATTTTTATTTTTTTTATAGTCATGAGAGTACTTTAATAAAAGGTTTCCATTATTGGCATCATCGGCATTTTGTGTTTTAATTTCAAAATCTTATTTTAAAATTTATTTTATTTTAGAGAGTGTGTGTGATATATAAAATAAGAAGATACACAGCCATTATAAATACTATTTATACATTGAAGAGAACCCGGGAGTCCTAATATATAATTGTAAAAAATATATATATTTACAAACATCATTTCATTTTATACCTATGCACTCGAATAAATCCCGGGCATTGCCGTGATCTCATTTGTGGCTAGTCTATATATATATAAAAATGAATGTCTGTGAGTGCGTGTGTGATTTCTATAGATTCAAAAATCATACATCCAATCGCCGTGAAATTTTGGGATATTATTAGGCATATCCCCGGAAAGGTTTTCGAAAAATAATTTCTTGAATACCTTTAATATCCTTAGAGTTATTTGCAGATTTGTAGCTTTAACTCGCAAGCAGCACCACCTTGCGACGGAGATAGGCTTAGGTCTGCCCCCCGTCGAGAAAATGTAATCGTCCGGCTGCCGGCCAGTTGGACAGTCCAAGTTCCCACCGACCAGTCAGAGGGATAAAGAGGTCCTGGCGCGCGGGAGCAGAGTTGGTGACACAGCTGTGCCAAGTAGACAAGAAAAAAGCCTCGCGGGTGACCTCCGGGAACTACGTCCATCTTCCATAAACGACCATGATTTTATTCAACTTATCGAGTATTTTTCAAGGGACCGGGAAAAAATGTTCTCTAGATAAAACGATGATTTTGTAACGTAGAAAATTAGGAAAGACAAAATTCAGGATGACACGGCACACAGGGACCGGGAAAAAATGATCACTTTATCGAGAGATTCAAATTTACGAGTTTCAAATTATCAAAATATATCTTTTTTTTTTATGTTTATAGAGAATTGTTTTAACAAATGTTCGTTAGACAAACCTTTACTCGGGTAAAACCGGAAAAAAAAATGATCACTTTATCGAGAGATTCAAATTTATAGATAAGGGACCGGGAAAAAATGTTCACTAGATAAAACGATTATTTTGTAATGTAGAAAATTGGGAAATACAAAATTCAGGATGACACGGCACACAGGGACCGGGAAAAAATGATCACTTTATCGAGAGATTCAAATTTACGAGTTTCAAATTATCAAAATATATCTATTATTTTTTTTATATGTTTATAGAGAATTGTTTTAACAAATGTTCGTTATACAAACCTTTACTCGGGTAAAACCCGGGCAAAGCCGGGTACATCCGCTAGTCTATATATATATATAATATTGAATGTCTTTCTGTCTGTATGTTTGTACTCTATAGATTCAAAAACCATACATCCAATCGCCGTGAAATTTTGGGATATTATTAGGTATATCCCCGGGAAGATTTTTGAAAAATAATTTTTTGAATATCCTTAGAGTTATTTGCAGATTTGTAGATTTAACTCGCATGCAGCGCCCCCATTGCGACGATGTTAACATGTTTTTTATCTATAAGTTTTATTATCACTAAGTTTATTATCTTAAAGATTATTTATCAAAAGTAAGATTTTCTACCTATTAATTGCGCACAAGTCAAAGTTAGTTTTATGATTTATCTACAGCATATATATTGGAAGAATAGATAAAATTATGATTTTGTAATGTAGAAAATTAGGAAAGACAAAATTCAGGATGACACAGCAATTTATTTGAGACAAGAATAATGATACAATTCCAAGGCAAGATACTATTCCTTTATCTTCCAATTACCGAGGGAACCAATTAATATTGATTTTATTCAACCTATCGAGTATTTTTTAGGGGACCGGGATAAAATGTTCACTTTATCGAGAGATTCAAATTTACGAGTTTCAAATTATCAAAATATATCTTTTTTTTTATAAGTTTATATAGAATTGTTTTAACAAATGTTCGTTAGACAAACCTTTACTCGGATAAAACCCGGGCGAAGCCGGGTACATCCGCTAGTTAAAAATAAAATTCTATAAGTAAATAATTAAACATTTGTAAAAACAATTTTTTGGGAAACATCCACTCTATCAGAATCCAGATATATTTTAAAATTTCCTCAAAGTTATGATGATGTTTAATTGTGTGGAGCATGCTTCTGCTACATCCACAGTGCCCCATGGGGGACCATGGTACAGTTGCCTTGACAATAATGAGGTGGAGCATGCATCTTTGTAAAACCAACCCATCTCTTTTCTCTTCTTTCTTTTATTATTTATTTTTAAAATATATATATATATATATGTGATATCTTGGGACCTCTGGGACCAGTGTTACCTGATGCTAGACGAACCTCGATGTCAACTCTACCGTGCAGTCGTGGTGGAAGGCGACACAGCTGGGCCAAAGGTGAAATAAACAAACAGAGATTCCACTAAAAGCGTCTGACGTCAAGAAGGAATGGGATGAGGAGAGAGGGAGATCTTTAGAGCAAGTGTTACCTTGTTGAGAGCCAAGCGTATACTGACAATTCTTGCTTCTCTATTTAACACCAAGACCTGTCTTCTTTCCCATTGGTCGAAAGGTGTCACATGGCCTTTTTCTATTGGTTGACCTATTTAGGTGATTCTTTTCTAATTGGCCCTGCGGCTTCCTTTGGTGCTGCTTTTGTCGGAAGATATCCGGCCTTGGTCCGGAAATACGGGGCGTTACTCGACTTTTATAACTTCCGCGGTTATCAAATACGACCGGTCCTGCCAGGAAGTATTGACTTGTAAATTATTTATAGTTGGGCTAGTTTTAAGCCTCTTTTGCTAGGCCTTGCTTCGACTTCTGTCCTAAGCCTGATTAGTTTTAACCTTAATTTTCTCCTGTTAGTCTCCATTCCTTCTATCTGTACAGTTGCTAAACTTTATTAGATTCTTACGCGGTACAGATTGATGTTAGTTGAGGCTTTCTATGTGCAGTACATAAGAAGTTATATACAGTCATGGGGTGGAACATGTGGTAGTAGATATCTAGACTATTTACAACAATTCCATGGTCTTAAATCATCACAGATGGCCCCGGATGTGAGAGGGTTCATATGGAGGGATTTAAGAGAGCGGAAAAGGAAGACTGTTATTAAGGAAGTAATTTTTAAAAAATTAATTGAAATGAGTTGGTATATAACATGGGGTTGATTTCTGTATATCCATAAGAGGTAATAAAGCATAAACAACTAATATTAAACATACAAGTAAAACAAAAATAGGAATAAAAGAATTAATAGAGAGCATATAATGACGATAGGTAAAAATAAAAATGATTTGATGGGAAAATCATGATCTCTTCGTGATGGGCGTTAGAAAGGGTTGAGGGGTTAGTTATTACTTGGTTGAGGCAATGTCACTTTGACTCAAGTCCCAAACCATTTAATGTGCACGGCGCGGAAAACCTAGGCCATGTTTCACATGTAAATTTAAGGACCTAATAAAGTTACAGTACCACAATCGAAAAGTAAGACAAGGGGATTGTTATGGGTTTTAGTAATTAGTCGTTAAGACGTACGCATGCAGGATAAAGAGGGCGAAGATCAGTGACCAGAAATCAAAGTTTTAATTAGAGTCGTCAGGGGCTTAGCGAGAAAAAGAGTAATATAAAAAAAAGATGTGCCAGCGTGTGGCATGAGAGTGCCCTGGAATATATAAAAAAAATACAATTTGCACGTATCCAAGCCAGAAGTAGGGATAGGTAAATCCGGGGGACGGTGTGTCAAGATTGTTAATTACGAAATCAAAGTAGGTCAAGTCTAGCCTGCGAAGGAGTTAAAAGTTCCTGCGGAAAAGGGTTAGTATTTATTAAGAAGTAACCTTTAAAGTGGTTGTTTAAGAGGTTATTGAAGATTGCCCTGTTTTTAGGTCATGATTTTTAGTTTGATTATAAAATAATATATAATTGAGATATAAAATTGCGAGATTAAGGCTTTGCATATAGCGTTAAAGGATTTGAAAAATCGAAAATAGAAGTGCGAAGTTAAATGCAAAGTAATCTTTAAAAAAAAGTAAAAATAGTGATGATATGATACAAAGATTAACACACTACAGCAGTATATAAGGGGTAATAGAAAGTGAAAATATTAAATGAAAATTAATAATGAGCAATAATATACTCGATAGCATTGACATGGTAGCGGAAGATGAAACAATGTAAATAACATCTAATCTAGAAAGTGAGAGAAAATATAAAATGACAAAATGCAAATTAGTGATATAAACATGAAATATAAACTTGAGATTATTAGATATGAAAGATAAAATATAAAGTTGATTATAGAATAGAGTCATAAAGCAAAAGTAAATAAGTTTTGGTAAAGAAAAATAAAATAAAATGACAATAATCTAAACTGATTGGTTGACGTTAAAAAAAAACAATTATAAGAGCTATATAATGATTATATACAAGATTATTAAAATGAAAAATTTTAAAAAATGTTCATCGAGAAAGAAGAGTAAGTAAGATTATACATAGAAATTATATATCGTGAAAGAATGGAAAGTTGTAGGCCAAATGTAATGTATGTTCCTGTTTTTTAGGATGGGTGGAGAGAGCTTTAAATTGTCCTCGATTGATATCTTTGGTCTTGTTGACCTAAGTTTTTCTAACTTATCGAATTTGTTTTATGTTTGGCGTGACTCGTGGATCACATTGTTTCTAACTGTGAAACTTACTGAGTCCTAATGTTGTCGATTTTTTGTTCCCTGCGCCACGTTTAGGTGAAAACGTGATTCTTCCTAAAGCGGCATTTATTCTGTGTGTGCAGGAGAAACACGGCGATCTATTCTAACCGATAAAGGGTTGTTGTTGTTGTTTTTTTTTTTTTAAACATGTGTGGGTGTGTGTGATTTTTAGGTAAAATGTTGTCCTTTGTTCTAAGTGTCGATGTTAAGTGGACTGATTTGTTAGTAAATGTAAAATAACGGGCTAAGCAAGTTATTAGTAGCTAACGGGATATCGGCGTAGATTAAAAATAAAAGGCACGCACTAATATTTAATTTAATAGGTAGCGAAAATCCATTAGAGTGACATCGGGGTGGCGACGGATGTAACAAGATGTCGGCTATTTGTTTGTCCATCTCCCTTCGAATTTATTATTAGCTAGTTCCGGCGGTGGCGGGCATATTTATTTGGGTCAGAGGCCCTTTGTGGGGGCAGCTTGCTTGGTGGTTGTCTCCCACTTTTGTAAACGCGGTTTTCTGATGACCATGAATTAGTGACATTGGGTATTTTAATTCGAACTACGCTCGGAGATTTTATTTCTATAATTGTAAACGCAAAAGCGTTTTGATTTGTCACGTTTGGTGACAAGCGTTATGGGATTGACATAGGGAGATACAGAAGTTGTAATTATTCCGTGTGTTCAAGCATTTGTTAGATTTGTGTTTGTATTTCGAAAATTCGGATATTGTATCTGTTGATATTAAATCGAATGGTTTTTGGTGGACTTAGTAAAAATGTTATTCAATGATATCAGGTTAGAATTGAGTGAAATTGCGACTATCGACGTAGACACGCTTGGAGGTTAAATGTGTCACAGGCGTGATGAAGGCGTCTTTGGCCTGAAGATTGAAAGAGTTTTGTGGTGTGGCGCTGTGACACGAAGCGAAAAAAATTGTAAATGAAAAGGTGTCACGTGAAGTCTTTGTTTGTACAAAATCCAACCTGTTTTACTAAGAATAACAAATTTACTAAAGTCATGGGTGCTGGTTGTACGAACATATCGATAATTTTTTTATGGTTAGTGGATATGACACGTTTAATGTGAGAAAAAAAAAAGATTGTGTGTGTTTAGTAGGGCGACGTTCTGAAGCTTGTGTGGCTCGAAATTGGAGTTGGATGTTAAGTCGCGCACTAAAAATTTGTTGCCAATTAGAAAAAGTGATGTGAGAGGGTGTTGTTTATTTGGTTAAGAGCGATTTGTCGATATTTAAATATGCATGTAAAAGGAAGGAGTGTAGTTATGTGGGAATTTAACGATTGTAATAGTTTTGGAAGGCTGTGATTTAAGTCACTTCTGTCCAAAGATATGAAAGAAAAGGACATAGGGGCGTTGAAAATGGGATTAGGAACATTACAATAAGATTAAATAAGAGTGTTGGAGTTCACCACGTGTGAGCAACCCGTTCCAGGAGGGGAAAATTTAGTAAATGAGACAGTTGTATTAACCTGTCCATGGGACACGTGTTGCCTGCACGAAGTGAATTGGTATAAGGTAGTTGGTAGGGATACATTATCTTGATACAGGAGTAGCTGAGTACAGTTTATAATTAGTAGAAATCGTTTTATGGAATTAAGGAATAAAATGCCAAAAGGCAAGGATGTGTCGATGATATGGAATTTTAGATTCCGCGTTATGTTACTTATTTTTAAGATCAAAAAAGATATAATCTATGGTGAAAATATTGTTAGCTATGGCATTAATAGTTAAGTTAAATGGATGGACAGGTATTTTCTTTTACAAACTGATTTCTATTATTTTAAAAGTATTCTGCCTAATTATAGCGATAGATGCTCCTGTATAAAGTAGTAGAGTAGGTTTACATTATTGGACAGTTCAGCTCGAACGAGCAATAGTTCAACAAAAATTATAGAAGGAGGAACCTACTGTTGTGTTGTCTTGTATGTCGGGACAGTCCTGGTCTTGTGTCATAGTTGGAGGTTCCTTGGGACCGTTAAGAGTTCACTGTTCGCGCTGGGCTCGTGGTTTAGAGGTGGTCGGGGGAGCAGGTAACATACGTTCGCGTGTTGGTAACTCGGAGGGGTGCTTGCAGGAGGTTTGGTGGCTTTCTCAGTCTTGTAGAGAATTGTAGTTGGGTCCGATCTGCTTGGGCGTCGTAGTTGGTGAAGAAGCTCTGCGCCTCGTACGAACCATCGTAGCGATTCCACCTCTCGCGATGTCCGGTCACGGCAGAAAGCTGATGTAGCGTCGTCGTCAACCTCCCTAGGACATCTGACACCGGCGGCGGGGGCGTGACGTCTTCCTGGCTGGGGACAATTTCCTGCGTCTTACCGAGAGTGTTTTCTTTCTTTGGAAAAGTGTTTTCGCCACTTTCGGAGTCGGGATCGGACTTCATGGGCTCCTTTGACTCCTCCTCTCTTCCCTGTTCCATCTTTCTGTACAGACAGTGGTCTATTTGCTTACTTGTACCTTGGCGTCCACTATCCTGTCGACTCTTCGGGACGGGGGAGTCTGTGATATCTTGGGACCTCTGGGACCAGTGTTACCTGATGCTAGACGAACCTCGATGTCAACTCTACCGTGCAGTCGTGGTGGAAGGCGACACAGCTGGGCCAAAGGTGAAATAAACAAACAGAGATTCCACTAAAAGCGTCTGACGTCAAGAAGGAATGGGATGAGGAGAGAGGGAGATCTTTAGAGCAAGTGTTACCTTGTTGAGAGCCAAGCGTATACTGACAATTCTTGCTTCTCGATTTAACACCAAGACCTGTCTTCTTTCCCATTGGTCGAAAGGTGTCACATGGCCTTTTTCTATTGGTTGACCTATTTAGGTGATTCTTTCCTAATTGGGCCCTGCGGCTTCCTTTGGTGCTGCTTTTGTCGGAAGATATCCGGCCTTGGTCCGGAAATACGGGGCGTTACTCGACTTTTATAACTTCCGCGGTTATCAAATACGACCGGTCCTGCCAGGAAGTATTGACTTGTAAATTATTTATAGTTGGGCTAGTTTTAAGCCTCTTTTGCTAGGCCTTGCTTCGACTTCTGTCCTAAGCCTGATTAGTTTTAACCTTAATTTTCTCCTGTTAGTCTCCATTCCTTCTATCTGTACAGTTGCTAAACTTTATTAGATTCTTACGCGGTACAGATTGATGTTAGTTGAGGCTTTCTATGTGCAGTACATAAGAAGTTATATACAGTCATGGGGTGGAACATGTGGTAGTAGATATCTAGACTATTTACAACAATTCCATGGTCTTAAATCATCACATATATTTATTTATTTTTCCATTATAATAAATTTCCTTTTTTTTAATAAGTAATAAGCCATTTTTTTGTTTTAATATTAATAAATTTGATTTTTAAACTTAATTTTTTACAGAACAAACCAAATGATATTTTAAATAATATTAATAACTAGCGGATTTTATCTGAGTGAAAGTTTGCCTAACGAATATTATTGAAAATAATTTTCCGGAACACACAGAATATTATGATAATAATGTGTGATAATAATATTCATTACATTATATATATTTGTATAATATATAAAATATATTTTTCGAGCAAACATATCCACTCTCTCTACTGAATAGATTTCTAAAAGATATATATATATAAATATCTGGAGATATACTACATGATCTTAGCCAAAAGGCCGAGAAAAGTTATTTAAAATATAGAGATGACCTGGCTTCATGTGTCTTCTGCTCGAGTGAATGTTTCGCTGGTAGAATTTTGTTCCTGCCTATTAAAAATTATTATCTGGATTCGCCCGTGGTCTGCTTTAGTGAATATACCCCTAAAGAATTTTTTAAAATGTAAATCAAGCATGATACAGCAATATTGTCATCATCATTTCTGACTAAAAAAATATTGTTTCTCAGTACATGGTTAATTATAATTTTTCTTGGCTAAAGCGCGACAAAAAACTTTCAAGATTTAACTCTCTGTCCTGTTCAAATTTCAGCGAGATTAGTTACATATTGAGGGCGTGCATAGCCGACCAACATATATATATATATGTTCCCGGCTTCGACCGATTTTTACCCGAGTAAAAGTTTGCCTAACGAACATTTGTTAAAACGATTCTAGCAAACATTCAATCCCTACTAATTCCACACTTGTCTATACTCTCGATAATTTGAAAATTTTCCCGGTCTCTTTAAAAATACTCGATAAGTTGAATAAAATTAATATTAATTTGTCCACTCGGTAATTTGAAGTTGAAGGAATAGTATCTTGCCACAAACGAACATTTGTAAATAACTGTATTTAGAGAATGTACCCGACTTCGCCCGGTTTTTACCCGAGTAAAGGTTTGACTAACTAAAATTTGTTAAAACAATTTTAGAAAACATTCAATCCACCTATATATAGATTTATAAACGTATATAAATATTGTTATATGCGTTTAAATATATTTCTCTCTCTCTCTCTCTCTCTCTCTCTAATAATAATCTTATATGGACGTTAAAATAAATCAGTTTCAATCTCAATCTCTCTCTCTCTCTCTCTCTCTCTCTGAAACATAATTTAAAAAAAAACCTTTATTAAATTTAAAATAAGATATTGTCACGTTTGTGAATTTTATAATTAATGTGCCCGCGGCTTCGCCCAGGTTTTACCCGAATGAATGTTTGTCTAACGAACACTTGTTGAAACAATTCTCTATAAACTTATAAAAAGTACTCGGCTTCGCCCGGGGTTTTACCCGAGTAAAGGTTTGTCTAGCGAACATTTGTTAAAACAATTCTCTAAGAACTTATTAAAAAAAAGAGATATATTTTGATAATTTGAAACTCGTAAATTTGAATCTCTCGATAAAGTGAACATTTTTTCCCGGTCCCTGTGTGCCGTGTCATCCTGAATTTTGTCTTTCCTAATTTTCTACATTAGAAAATCATAGTTTTATCTAGTGAACATTTTTTCCCGTGTCACATTGCCGTGTCATCCTAAGATAATCTTACTTTTGATAAATAATATTTAAGATAACAAACTTAGTGATAAGAAAACTTGTTAACATCGTCACAATGGGGGCGCTGCTTGCGAGTTAAATCTACAAATCTGCAAATAACTCTAAGGATATTCAAGATATTCATGAAATTATTTTTCAAAAACCTTCCCGGTGATATACCTAATAATATCCCAAAATTTCACGGCGATTGGATGTATGGTTTTTGAATCTATAGAGTACAGACAAACAGACAGACAGACATTCAATTTTATATATATAGACTAGCCGAATGACCCGGGCAACGCCCGGGTTTTACCCGATTAATTGTTTTATTCAAATACTATTCGTTATAATTATAAATTGGCGCCGTGGATGTCACTCTTGTGAAACGTCCCGCTCCAAACTTTGTGTCTGAGAAGCAATATTTTTATAGAGAGATGATCTGGCTTTGTGTCTTCTGCTCGAACTAAAAATGAAATGGCTTCACCCGTGGTCTCTGCTTTTTGGAATTTTTCCCGATATAATTTTACATCTGATAATCAAACATGATACAGCAATATTGTCGTCATCATTTTCTGACTAAAAAACAACTATTTTTGCCCAGAACCTGACAATTTCAAATTTTTTTGGCTAAAAATCCGTTAAATATATTTTCCAGATTTTTCTCTATGTCCTGTTAAAACACGTTTTATATGTACATTAGGTCAGCTGATATTACCTCCCATCTTCACCGCTAGAGACGCTGCTTGCGAGCGAAAGGGCAAATTTGCAATGCAATTTGCAAATAACTCAAAGAATATTCGGGATAGAGACCTAAAATTTTCACTATAAGTTTTTCCAGATTCTACTTTACATACTGTAAAATTTTCAGTCAGATTAGTTACGTATTGTGGACGTGTATAGCCGACATAGGAACAAATACACATACATACCTTTAAATTATTTTACTTCTTCAAACGATGATTCAGTATAATAGCCCCGAATTTGTTAAAGCTAATTTTATGATTTTAGCATTTTTTAGAAATATAATAAAACTTGTGGAAAAAGTAAGAAAAATAGAGAAACGGTCAGATGTTGATATAAAATTAAAAAAGGCATATCCTGACTTTATAATAACTTACTTACTTTTATAATAAAATTTGTACTACCCTTCAATTCTTCTTCATCACCTTTAATATTAATTTTAACACAGATAAACTTCAAAAAAAAAAACGCCCAAGCAGGGGCTCGAACCCTGGACCGTTAGGTTAAAAGCCTAACGCTCTACCGACTGAGCTACCCGGGCATATACAATCTTACAGGTATAAATATGATGTACAATGATGCTGCCCTGAAATAGTTATTAGATTGTACCTATAAACAAATCGTTTAGGTCAAATTCGTATATGTCTGGATACAACTATAGTTTTTAAAAAGGTCAAAAAACATTTTTAAAAATAATAAAAATACAGGCGACCACCTATACAATCGGGTGAAGTATGTTTGATAGTAATGGGAAAACTGAAACTAGCGGATCCCAAAGAAAGCACCATTGAATACCAAGTTTGGTGTTATTACTGTACAACAAATCACAGCACTCTACTCAATACTATATTATTAAAATATTCCAAGTTCCAAATAACTTTATTAGGTGCCGCTCAAAAAGAGCAACCTAAATCATCATATTTACAATAAACTGAGGGCGGTTGTTATGTACAGGGGTTCATTTACAATTATAATTTATAATGATGTCGTTGGGTCCGGATTCTCAGGTTCTTGGGGATATTGTTCTTGAGAAGGTTTTTTCTGGCTTGTTTGATATTCAAGGTGGGTTTGTTTTTCCTTTATTTTTTCCACTTTTCGTCATTCTGGCTTAATTGATAGAGAATTTGTCTAGGTTTTAAATTTCTAATTTTACTTTTTCCGCATTTGTAGTTTGTGGCTTCCTTAAAGGTGGGGTTTTCGAATTTTTCGGATTTTTCATAGAATTTAAATGATTGTCTAATAATGTAATCATTGATTTTTTCGATATTTAGATCGTTCCTGAGGATTGTGTTCCGAACGAACCAGGGTGGAGACATGATTTTTCTAATCATTTTATTTTCGAAGACTTCTAGCTTTTTAAGGATGGTCTTATGTGCTGTCATAAAAATGGGGTGGCCATATATGAGTATTGGTCTTATTATTGATGTGTAAATGGTTCTTTTGCAATGAAGGGATAATTTGCTTTTCGGTCCTAGAAGTAGGGATAGTCGGTGTTGGGCCGCTTTCGCCAAATTAATTCTGTTTTCGATGTGTTTTTTGAATGTTAGGTGCTCGTCTAGGGTCATCCCTAGGTATTGGATGTTCTCTTTCCATTTAATATTGTCTTTGAAAACAAAAAGTTCATCTGAAGGTTTCTTAATTTTGTCTTTTTTTCTGGAGAAAATTATTGCTTCACTTTTTTGGGGGTTCATTGTGACTCGCCATTCTTTACACCAGAGCGTGGAAAAGATGCAGGCCTCTTGGAGTTTCATGTGGAGTCTGTCGAAGTCGTATGTCGAGGCTAAAATGGCGGTATCATCGGCAAATAGGTGTAAAGAGGTGTCTTCAATACAGGGAAGGTTATCTATATATATGTCAAATAAGGTTGGTCCTGTGACTGATCCTTGGGGGACCCCGGCAAGGATGTTCCTAGCTGTTGAAAGTTCGTCTTTGACTCGTACCTTGAATGTTCTATTTGTTAAGAAGTTTTGCGTTAATTTTATGATGTCTCCAGGAAGGTGCTTTTTGCACATTTTGTAGAGAAGGGCTTCGTACCAGACTTTATCGAATGCTTTGGCAATATCGAAGAAATACGGCTCCTGTTATTTGGCCTAGGTCCATGGCTTTTCTTATTTTTTCAGTGACAACAACTAGCTGGTGCAATGTTGAGTGCTTGGCTTGGTAGCCAAATTGTTCAGGTCTGAGTGGATTCTTTTCTTCTAGGGATTTTCTGAGTCTTCTTAAAACAATTCTTTCGAATAGTTTTGAGATGGCAGGTAACAGCGAAATGGGCCTGTAGCTTGTTGGTTCATGCATGGATTTTCCTTTTTTAAGTATGGGACAGATAATGGACGTTTTCCATCTGTCAGGGAAGTGGGCAAGCTGCAGTGAGGCGTTAAAGATTTCGGTTATTGATGCTAGTATATGATTAGGGAGCCGTTTGAGAGCTTTATTAGGCAATTCGTCGATTCCGGGAGCTTTTTTATTTGGTAGATATTCAATAATCGCTTTTATTTCACCAATGTTTGTTGGTTCTAGTCCTGTTTCTTTATTTTTATTCATGTATGAATTCACACGTTTGATGTATGTACGAGTAGGTTTGGAGTGGGATGTATAGGGATTGGGGGTGAACTGTTTTTCATAGTTGTTGGCAAATGATTCTGCTGCTTCTTCTGTGGTTAGTGCCTGCCCATTGTTTGTCTTCAGTGTTATTTCTTGTTTTTCAGAGTTGGATAATCGTTTGATGGCTTTCCATATGGTTTGGTCCGTGACTTTCAAGTTTTCGATAAAGTGGTCCCAGCTGGTGTTATCGTGCTCTCTTGTAAGTTTCTGTGATTCTCTCCGGGCCGTCATGTAGGCTGATTTATCTCTGGGGTCGCAGGTTTTTTTCTTTTTTTTTTCTTAGTCTGTTGGTGGATTGTATTTTTCTTTAATGTCAGGTGAATATCTTCGTTCTAGTTCCGGGTCCTTATATTTTGTTGAATCTTTCAAATTTTGCACTATTTGTTCTTCAATGTGTGCAATGGCCTTGTCTATTTTTGAAGATGTGTCTAGGATCAGTTCAGGAGGTTCAGCGATTTCCATTTTGTACTTGAATAGGGCCCAATCTGTAATTTTTATTTTTGTATTTGAGTAGGAGATTTTGAAATCCTGTAGCACAAGTAGTGTACTGGGAGATGATCAGAAGTTAGTTCGTGCAGGACTTTAGAGTATGCGCTTTGGGAGATGTTTTTGTGCACGGCGATATCAATGATGTCTGGAGGTGAGTCATGAGTAGGTTCGTCGGGGTAGCTCACATCTAGGTCCATAACGTTGATTGCGTTTTGGAGCCTTCTACCGCTTGGGTTAGTGGTGGTGAAACCCCAGGCAGGATGTTTGCAGTTTAGGTCCCCTGCTATGATGGTAGGTGTGTTCGTTGAAAAAATGTTATAGATATCGGTTTGATCTAGATAGGTGTTTGGTGGTTTGTAGCACGAATACAGGTTCATATTTAACCCGTTTTTGATAGAAATTCCTGTTGTTTCCAGGCTTGAGGTGGTGGCATGAATAGGTGCATGGCTGTACTTCTTGTGGATGAATATGGCAGTTCCACCACCTTGTCCGGTTAGTCTGTCGTTGCGGAGGGTGATGAAGTTTTGAATCCTCATTTTATGGCACGGCTTAAGCCAGGTTTCTGAAACTAGTGCGATGTCGATGTCGTGATCGTTCAGGAATTCTGAGAATTGTTGTTTTTTGTTTCGGACACTGCACGCGTTCCAGTGAACGATTCGAAGGCTATTTTTATGCATATTTTTGTGATTCATTTACATCTAAAGGTGTCTACAACGTTCTTCATGATGTTGGCTATTATTGCGGGGTCACTGAGAGCCTTTTTGATAGCGCTCTCTAGTTGGTTGACCTTAGTGGCTGAAGGAGGATTGGGACGTTCTTTATTGACATATGGAGTTTTATTCTTGTTTTGAGTGGGTTATTAAAATATGATGGAAAAAATAGTACAAGGTGAAATTTTACTTGTTTCAGATCGTTAAATTAATAAAAAGGCATCTCCTTATCGTGCAACTGGAAGTTAACGATTTACGCCATTTGTTGGAATAATTATCAATATTCATATGACGAATATTTTGCATATAGCCTGAATTGAAGTATATGAATGAAGAGAATGAATACATGTCAATTGAAGCTTCTTTAAAGGATATAAATCCGTATTTTATTTTTTATTTTTTGAAAATGTTATTGAGAAGAGAATAAAAAATTCATAATAATGCTCTTCTGAAGCTTTACTAAACCAATTAATGAAAGCAAGTAACATCCATGATACTATCTTAATATATTTATTGACATACTTACCGTGAGCTTCGGTTTATGATTTATTCATGCTGTCCGCTCTCTTCAATATTTATCTTTCCCGTATTGGATGCTTTCTGCGAAACTGTGCGCAAGATTCTACGATAACCAAAGAATAAATTTGTTTTTTAATACGTTTTCTAACTATGCAAATTAGTAACTTATGCAAATTCGACTTTCGAATTTTGGTCGCTACACACCTGCCACATTATCTCTCGGGAAAATAACAGTACCATACAAGATGCTGACGAAAGCAGTCACAAGTCCAAAATGTCTAACGGAACAAATTCTCAAGACGCCAAACTATTGATAACTTGTATAAAGAAGATCTTAACGATAACCAATCATTCCTTCTTTATTTCTAATCCCAGGATTTCTGAGATTCTCTGTAGCCGCCTTTATCAAAGAACAGTGAAGAGGTCGAAATTTGGATTCTAAAAAATAGAATAGGAACGAATGTGGTTGGTGTTGAAATTTTCACTATGCAAGCTCTGTCATAACAAAATATTACTTTCTCTGAAATATAATAACTTAATAAAGATAATTCCAATTCTTGAAGCATTCCAGAATTTTCTAAAAGAAGATCTTGACATTCCTGAATCCTCAAACCACGCAAGAATGAGGAATTTGTTCCTTCCAGCATTCCAAAAATTAATCCAATCTCTGAAGAACGTCTTAGAGTTATAGACAAACGTTGTCATGTGTGTAGTATAGGTTTAACATCTCATATAATAACTAGATAAATGTAGATGGGAATTTTACCGGGAGGAAATTGATCTATCAAGATAGTGTTCGCCATCAATTGATGGAGCTTAGTTTTAGTGTCCATTTATCCGGCAGAGGCAACCTTTATTTTTATAGATAATTTCCTTGCTACTAACGGAACTAGAACGACAATCAGTCTTAAGTCTTTCTTATTATAGTATAACTAGACGAATGGCCCGGGCAACGCCCGGGGTTTACCCGAGTGCGAATATATTCTAAAAACGTTGACTTGGGTGGTCGCTATTAACAGGGTGGTCTGTATAGACAGGTGGATGTATCACACAGCTGATAACAGGGTTGTCTAGAGTGGTCGCTATAGACAGGGTGGTCTGTATAGACAGGTTTATGAGAGAGGCACAAACTTACAGGTTGTTGACGCCGCAATCCCCAGAGAGAGTGTTTTTTGTTGCATCATGCTGTGACTCACACGACGACCCAAGGTCAACAGGGGTGGAGCAGCAAGCTTAAGCCTATCACCGTCTGGCGGCGCTGCTTGCGAGTTATATCTACAATTCTGCAAATAACTCTAAGGATATTCAAGATATTCAAGAAATTATTTTTCGAAAACCTTTCCGGGGATATACCTAATAATATCCCAGAATTTCATGGCGATTGGATGTATGGTTTTTGAATAACAGGGTTGTCTAGAGGGGGGCAGGGAGGACACGTGTTCCCTTGCAGCCAATGAGCGCGCATTCTATCCGTGAGCTTCAGACAAACAGACAGAATAAGGCAAATATATAAGTAGATTAGTTCAACCATTATTGGTATATTTTAATTTTCTCAAAATAGAGAGATAATGATTTAGCTTAGCTTTATCAAACATGATTTAGCTTTTTATGTGAGCAATAGTTACCCAGAAATTATTTGAAAATTTAAAAAATTTAATATCAGGTGAAAAGTTTCTTTTTAATTTAAATTTGCAAGCTTTCGAGCAAATATACTGCTCTTCAATGGGCTGATATTCAAGCATCAATAGAAAAATTGACCTCCCAACCCAATATAACAATATCCCTGACAAATAATCTAAATATTATTAATTATTGGAATGTATATATATTTAATCCCAGTATAATATCTATTACTTTAGCTGGAAACAGTCTGATTTATTTATTTAAGTAACCCAGGTTCCTGGAGCGTACTAACAGTCTGATGCACGCCCGCGAGAGCACATGCTAATAACAAAAGTTTTCAATTATTCTGTATAAATATTATTTAGAGATTGTACATAGAATATCAGCCCGTTGAAGAGCAGTATATTTGCTCGAAAGCTTGCAAATTTAAATTGAAAAGAAACTTTTTACCTGATATTAATTTTTACTTTTTCAAATGATTTAGCTTTATCAAACATTTAGCAAAAGCATATTTGCTAGGCTATAGTTAAAACCACATTTGAATAGGCAAAACATTTTTTAGGTATTTGTAACTCTTCGTTGTTATTAACACTGAGAGGTGTTCGCTTAACTTAAAACAGACTGACAGAATTTGACTTCTATATATGTGAAGGAAAACCATAGTTATCTAACTAACACCTACCCACATATTCTCATGCCCAGCAATGGCCGCAGCCTTTCAGAAAATTGACATAGACCCAGAGCAGCAGCTTTACACACCCAAGATAGTAGACATTGCTGCTGCTGCTGTGATAGAGATGCATGGAGACATCTGAGGCTCTTTTTTGGACACGACAACAACAACAACATAACCATAGTTAGGAAAATAATTCCTCTTAGAGAGATACTTCGTGTAAAAAGAAAAAGTACCGCGTTATCAGTCATAACTTTGTATCTTTTTATTTTAAACATTAAGTTTAGGTGACTGTCACCTCTGTCAAGGGGAACCTTAGCCTAGAGAATAGAGTTCTATTTAGGTGCTAGGCAAATATAACTCCAATATTGCAAGCAACAGTTTCCCGCGACAAAGGTGATGGGCGACTCCTGCTGGGCTGACCCGTCGGGAATCTTTAATCACTCTGCGAGACGAAGTGAAGCTCTCCCAGATACCTGCCCGGCTGGATGTCAAGTCCAAGGGGATTGTCACCCACGTCTACGTGACATAGGACATAAAATTCTCCCTTTGCTACAAGCAGGGGCACAAATGCGCCAACTGTCCACGAAAGACGGGCCTGCAGGAGAGCAAACTGTTGCTCCCCGTGGATGCTCCACTTGAACTTTAAACGTAAAGTTTAATATAAAATAGTTAGAAAAATAACCCGGGAAATTCACTAGCTTTCTCCGAGTGAATTTTACCCATGTCCGCTAGATCTAGAACGACTTCCTTTTTGAAAGAGAGATTGAAGCTGATTTATTAATCCTTCACACAAGATTAAATAAAAGAATAAACATAAATAGGGGCAAATATAAAACTGATAAATACACATATATACAAAATATTTATAGTATTCATTGGTCTTCACTGGTTAACTTCATTTCCTCGAAATGGAGGCCGACACCGAACAGCCAGGCCTGAAGATCCAGGCACTTCACAGGAGGCGAACACCTCCCGGAGCAAGGGTCGCAGGGCTCGGCAACTCCAATTTCTGTGGATCAGCGACCCGTCGCTGGACTCACAGGCGGCACAGGTGGCACGCCTCGAGGCAGGATGGTCAGGAAATGGCTTCATTTTAACTGCCGAGCAGATTTCCTGGCACGCGACAGCTTCTTATACAGGGTGCTACTTGTGCCCCCTGAAAGAGCCATGAGCGGGCCAAGATGTCAATGGCCATTCTCTGCTCGGCGCTAGATTGGGAGATGAGCCGGTCCATCTTCCCGTTGTACGTAGAAGCCTGGAGGAGGTTTTCTCTCTCTAGGCCCTGCTTTTTTGGCACGTTCTATGGCTGTTGACGCCTTTTCGTTCTTAAAGAGAACGTCGAACTGGGTCTCACCCTTTTCGCCGTTCCTGGGAAGATTCAGGCGCCTCAGGTTCGCCCTGTAATGCGGTTGGAGGAGGACTCAGTTCAACTATCTCTTCTCATTTCTCTGTGTCGCTGGGAGGAGGAGCTGCGACGACAGTAGCAGCCGGTAGTGGAGCTGCAACAGGAGGGGCGTTCGACTTGGAGGGCGCCTTGCTAGCGGCATTTGTGGACACAAGTGGAGCATCCACGGGGAGCAACAGTTTGCTCTCCTGCAGGCCCGTCTTTCGTGGAAAGTTGGAGCATTTGTGCCCCTGCTTGTAGCAAAGGGAGAATTTTATGCCGTATGTCACGTAGACGTGGGTGGCAATCCCTTTGGACTTGACATCCAGCCGGGCAGGTATCTGGGAGAGCTTCACTTCGTCTCGCAGAGTGATTAAAGATTCCCGACGGGTCAGCCCAGCAGGAGTCGCCCATCTCCATCATCTTCTAGACGATTGAAGTCACCTGGCCGAAGTTCTGTGATGAGATTAGCGTCCTCCACGATGAATAGTACATTGCCGAGCACTATTCGCTCGGCCCTTTTTCTCAGTGGGAAGGCCCGCAGAGTGGCATCCTCGATGTGGAGGCCTTCCTCTATCAGCTTGTCGGCGAGTTGCTCGCTGGAGAGGCCGACCAGGATGTGCCCTTCCATCTTCGTCAGCTGGTAGACAGTATCCTTGCCTAGCTTGCCTTTTAGTGCCCGGAAGTACTGCTCCTGGGTGAAGTCTGGGCAGAATTCCAGGTAGACACACTGGTCCGCCTGCCGACCTGGCTCGGAAGGTTGCCTGCTTCTGCCTGGTGGTCTGGCACTCGAGCACCTTGCTGGATGTCAGCGTAGCTCGTGGCCTGCTGCTGTTTGGAGGGATTCTCGGTGCCTGGACGCAGCCCCTTTTCGTCCCCGAATTGGCGTGGTCAAGGTCATGTGGCCTCTTCTTCGAGCCTTACACTGTGGTGAAGATTCCATCTTCGCTCTCGGGAAGTTGGTCGTCTCGTTCCGGGCAATCAGCCCAATTGCGACGAAAATTTGCATGTTTGCCGTCCGCCGCCGGCTCAAAATTTACATCTTTGCAATTGTTTAAATATTGTTTAAATGGCTTTCAACGAATTCTGAAACTTTTGCCGATATTTCAGCGGAGACTTGAGTGTTTTGGATGGGGTTTGTTTGAGCTGCAGCCCATTTCCTTGGCTTTCAGCCAATACCCCAAAAGGGTTGCTCAACTCCATATTCTCCATCCCATTCGGAGAAAACGCGCATCTCACGCGCCGCGTGGCCGCACGGCCGAGAGAAGAGAGAGAAATGTACAAATATATATTTTTTTTAAAGAAAAAGAATTAAACATTTTTGTGTATGAGACAATGACTGAAAATGATGAGTATGACCTAAAAGATACATAGAAGTAATAGAATTGATATAGCTGACGTTCTGAAATACAGGAACTTGGGTTATTAAAAAGAAATAAAGAACACCTGTTGAATGTTGTGAGGAAATATCATATATCTGCCCGGGTAGCTCAGTCGGTAGAGCGTTAGGCTTTTAACCTAACGGTCCAGGGTTCGAGCCCCTGCTCGGGCGTTTTTTTTTTTTTGTTGTTTTTTTATTCATTAAATTCATATGTTAAATCATGTTTTAAGAGACTACTTAACGAGGCGAAAGATACGGATAAATAGATCTCTCAAAACTTTGCATATGTCCATCCCAATAACTCCTTTAAAACGACCGTGCATGAGATGGATACGTATTTGCACAGGTCATCTGCAGTTATATTGTCTTATTGAAACTTATAATGAGACTCAATTTATTGCGATGACTATGACCGATCTTCACACTACTTGACCACTAGCCACTCGTGCTGGAGACAGAACATGTCAAAATTTGCAATGGATACAAGTGATATTATCTGTGACAATCGAATAATGATGGTAATTTTCAATTAAAAATAATATATTGGATAAAAATATAATTTATTTACCATTATAAGGGACAATTTAGATTATTCTATATACAGTTACGAGCGTCATTCTTCATCTCCTAATCATTTATCAACTCTGTCACCGTTTGCTTTTTTTTTTGGAATGGCGCCCTCCTATTGGTTGGCTACGATCACGCCACCTCTGCCCCCCCCCCCACTCGCTTTTTCGTTTTTGTAACTATTGTGTTGGAGCGGGTCGCTCCTTAAATAAATGCATATATTAGTTAATAACTAAATGGAATCCTCTCTTTCTTTTTCCCAGTAAGAGACGCCTACGGAAGCCAACAGTACATAGACAGATAAAGCACATAGGCTATAGTTATTAACTAATATATGCATTTATTAAAGGCGCCAATTTATAATTGTAACAAATAGTATTTGAATAAAAACATTCAATCGGGTAAAACACGGGCGTTGCCCGGGTCATTCGGCTAGTAGATTATAAACACAAGGTAATTAGACCAAATCCAAAATCATTCAGCACTTTTGTCTGAAGATGGTAACAACGCCGTTCCCGAAACGTCACACACATTTATTTATTTGGATTCATCATAGGTTTCATCTATTTTCAAGGGAAAAAACCATTCTATCTACATTATTATTGGGCAGTTTTCCTGGTTCAGGGTAGTTCTCCTGCTGATCTCCACCATGGTCCTCCAACAATTGACTGTCTATGGCGGTGTCCCTGTATCTCTCCAGCGCCCAATCTCCTCCGCGGCGAAGCACGCGATCTACGTTTTTTTCGTAGATCGCGAAATGCGTGGTGTCGCTGGAAACCCGTTTGCAATCTTCCTTCAAACTCTAGAGCGGTGGCGCCATGTACATATTCATTGTACATAAATTTTATTGTATTTTTTATTTTCTTTCTTTTTTTATTATAATAATCATCATCATTTTAAATTTAGTATATATACTTGAATAGTGCGGACTGTGCAATTTTGTCTATATTTTGACGGGATGTCAATAAAGCTATGTTATTTGTCTCCAGCGCCCAAATCTCCCTGATTCTCTCATAACTGGCTTTGTCTTCAATTCTCTTTTCAACGGATATTTTTCCATCGTCTTTTAGCTCTAAGGATTTGGATATAAGAGAAGTCTTTCTCTCTCTCTCTAATTCCCAGTACTATTCTGTAACCTTTTCTAAACCTCGTAACCAATCCATCCCATGTAAGAACAACGGAATTACCCGCATTCAGTTTAATCTGTTCATTTCTCTTGTCTCGTACTTCGTCATCTCTATAATTTTGTGGTTAGGTTGGGAAGTAATTCTAATTTCTATAAGGTTTATTCCTGAATTCTGTAATAATTAAAAATCATTTAATAGTTGATATTTATTCCGATAGATGGCGCCAGCCATCAGCAACTTTTAGTTGCACAATGGGGAGATGCCTTTTTAAAAATAATAATAATAATTTTCAGCGATAGATGACGTCAAAATAATATATCATTCTTTAAGTAAAATTATTTTCTTCGTGTGTAGACATCTGACGTACATCAATATCTCCAAGATCCTCTAGAACTGGTGGTCAACGTCCACCATTTATGACCGTTGGGGCAGTTCGAATGGAATCGCTCTCAATAATGGTTGCCATCGTTGCCTTATGTTTTCTTCTGTTCCCTAAGATATGAGTTCATCCATTTATTGCTGGTATCAATCCAGTCTTAGCCTTTCTCCTTGTCCTGATGCTAAACTATTTACCGATAGCTAAAAAGGTTAAATTCCAATTTGCATAAACATTTATCTTTGTATATACCTTCATGCTATTAGCTCCATTTGGTTACTGGATAGATTGTATTTGGGAGAGCATTGGGACAGCCATAGAAATCAATTTATTTTTGGTGTTAAAAAATCATTTATAAAAAAAGAAAAAAAAAACAATTTCCGCAAACCAATATTTTGAATGAATGCCTCAAACGGTGATTCACCTTTAACGTGCCATTACAGAATAATCAAGACTTAGAAATACGCCAGAAACGCTACTTTTCGCATTTAATTAATAATAATTAAAAAAAAAAAAGACGCCCGAGCAGGGGCTCGAACCCTGGACCGTTAAGTTAAAAGCCTAACGCTCTACCGACTGAGCTACCCGGGCTTATGTATTCCTACATATGTAGACATAATGTACAATCATATCTGAAGGCGTACCTTTAGGTCAAATTCGTGTATGTTTGAGTGTAACCATACATTGTTTTGTTTATAAGTTTATGGAAACATCATAAAACGTTATTCATTTTTGTCGATAATTATTAAATAGTAAATGTGAACCTATGCAGTTCGCGTGAAACATGGCTTATCATAGCACAGTTCTCCCTCTCTCTAATTGTGGAAATACTCACTCTAATCATAAATAGATATAACTTTGAAATATCTTTAGGTTAAATAAATAAAGATAATTCGCTATCTCTGATTCGACCAAGAAACGTCGATGGTACCAGCGTCTCATTTTGTTTTTATAAGAGAGAGAGAGGCTTCCAACAATATTATAACATAGTATTTAGTAATTTTATTTATGTAACATAGTATTTATTAATTTTATTATTTTTTATTAACAGAGTGGTCATTTTTTTATGTTTATATCTTGCGACTCTGTAAATTCCCTCGTGGCTTATCTTTTGTTTACAATGCTTAGTTTGTCCTTCCCTGAAATAAATTTTGTTTCCTCCTGAAGTTTTTGTCTTCCTTAATTTTCCACGTGGCAATATGTAGAACTGCGATAATACACCTACAATACCTGAGATAGGTGTAACAATACTCGCAACATATTCTTTAAATAAATATATATAGCTCTCTCTAGTTCCAAGTCATTGTGGTGTGTTGGCAAGGTTACATAATAACTGATATCTAATAGATCCTTAGATTTAGAGTTAGAAGCTCAACCCGGCGTTATGATCAGAAATGCTGCCACTCTTATATTTGAGTCAATAATTGTTGTATATATATTTTAAGTTTAATTATTTAATTGTTCCCACAGATTAAGTTTGTAAGATATCACAAGTAAATAGGTGCTAACCGTAGGAAGATAAGTTTTTCTTTGTTTACTATGTGTCATAAGTTTCTCTTTTATTTTTTTCTTATGGGTAGTTGGTATTCTGTGCTCCAGGAACCTGAGTTATATATATCTATTTTGTTTTCTATCTTGGGATCTTCAAAAAATCTAAGCAAAGTGAACAATAATTACTACTCACTCCTTTATAAGAGTTAGCTATTTGAATATGTTGGTGAACGGATCACTTATCTATAAAATAAAAGGACTTAAAAGCGCGAATGTTTCTTTTATACATAAAACGAACATCTACTGTCCTTACTGCGATGAAAAAATATATCACTTATCTATTGAAAGAATCAGTTCGGATTAGAGTTTGGTGGAGAATCGCCAGTGGGTCTCCAGCGACACCACGCATTTCGCGATCTACGAAGAATTCGTACTTCGCCGCTGAGGAGATGGCGTGGTCCTCGAGACCAACAGGAAAGATCCAGGACTGCAGGTCCGGCAGATGATGGAGAACACCTCTAAGATGACAGGACGAATGCAGGACCAGTAGCGGTGGGCCAGCGATAGGTCGATGGAGCCGCAGGCGATGCAGACAGGCTGACTCGACGCCAGTTCGGATTAGAGAAGCTGCCGTTCTTTTATTTTATTTCTGGATGACTGATTAAAAGAGTTAGTTCTTCCAATCATGTGGCGAGCAAATCGTCCATCCTGTACAATTATCTTGGGGTATGTATGAAGTAATTATATAGCAAATAATTGACAGTGAGAGTCTTGGAAACAACAATGGAGAGTTTGCTAAAAAAAGGGAAAGTCGAGGTGAATTGTATCAGTATGTTAAAATATGTAGAAAATAACATCTGATCATATATCATATTGTTGCTGATTGCCAACTGCCATCTATCCAATATACAAAATGAATATTGATTTATTTATATTTATTTTTGTTGAATATAATGGCTGAAATCATGTTTGTGATGTATAGAAACAAGATTCAAAAGAAAAGTCGGTGGACGAGTGGTTAAACCCCTCGATTCCCGACAGCCATGAACCGGGATCGAATCCTCATTGGACACTTTGTTTTAATATGTGGATAAACTTCACAAGTTTTTCATTGTTGTAAATATCATAAGCTAGGTTGCGCCGAGCGACATCTAGTAAAGTTATATTGGAACCAGTTAGCCCTCTTGGTCTGCTTGTTCATTTTCCGAAATATGGCTGTGGCGTTTGAAGCAGCGGAGTTATACATTGGGTGTCAGTTGCAGATGATTTCTGCACAGAGGTGGGTTCTTAGGGACCAAAGCTTTCATGACAGAAAGATCCAATTGACAGCCTAAGAAAATTTTGAAGTTTTTATGTGGAGAATCTAGATAGAACGCGCTTTATTAGCACAAATAATGCCCAAGGGTTTTACCTGGAAGGCTAAACACTCGTGATTTTTCTGTAGCCAACCACTAATTACGCAACCGAAACAGCTACGCCTATAATTTTCGCTTGGAAGGAAATATACTAATCCTATTTTATACCCAACTATCTAGAGTGATTATATTTATCACATTTGCATAGTTAGCTGTATTACGTGAGTGTTCAAATTTTCAGATTTCTAAGTGGTCTGGAATCATATTAAAATTAATTACAATATTTGGGGACAAGCAAGGAATAAAGTTAAATAAAATCTCTCTATTTGTGTAACCTAGATTCCTGGAGCGTAAAATAAGACCTTCAAAAAATATTAGTAAGGCGAAACACTGTTAGGTTTTACAATTTTGAATTGTGTACAGCCCATTATTGTTATTACGCATGGAAAATTAGGATTTCTGGTTCTGGTTCAAATCACATTAATAGGTACCGCTCAGCAAGAGCAACCTAGTTTATGATAATTGAACAATGAATAATATGTGAAGGATATTCACATATTAAACAAAATGTTAACGCGGGATTAAATCCCGGTTCATGACTGTCGGGAATCGAGGGTGTTACCCACTCGTCCACCGACTTATATATGAAAATTAGGATGCGAAGGGCAACATGATAACACACCATTTTGATATTAAACAATAGTACTTCATCTAGAAAAATAACAGAAAAGGGTAACGAGAGATAAAATTCAAAAAATGAAATTAAAAACGATTTTCTAAAATTAATACAAACTGTATTATAAAATATTCTGTTTAAGAATATCATTTGCTCTCTATTTTTTATTTGATTAAAAAAAAAACCCACTCAGAGCGGGCTGTTCCCAGTATTGAGCGATCATCAAAAGACCACAGAAGGATCCAACTTCACGCACAGGGAAAGGCCCCCAACTCCTCATCGCGGGTGGCGTCCCGTCGAAGTTCGGTTATCGAACTGCGTACGAAACTTTAGAAATGATCCCTTGAAGTAAGGTCATTCAAAATTCTGGGTTCAGTTCAAAAATAACTTTATTAGGTGCCGCTCAAAAAGAGCAACCTAGCTTATGATATTAACAATGAATGATATGTACACGTTCTTCACATTGACAGGTTCACATCTTTACAAGGTTAGAGCCTGGCGCAGGGTCTTTAAATCGGTGTGTTCTCTTTTCTAATATGTTCTGTTATTTTTTATTTATTTTTTATCTTTATCGTGTTTTTTCTTAAGATTTTTCCATTTTTCTACATTTGTTCTCAATCGATATAGGAGTTGCCTTGGCTTTGGTTTCCTTCTCTTCAGTTCTTGTTTGTAGTTCAGGCTTCTCTGAATGTAATATTTTCGAGATTTTCAGATTTATCGTAAAAGTTGAAAGCTTGTTTTATTATGAAATCATTTATATTTTCTAAATTGAGGTCCTTTCTGATGATACTGCTTCTGACAAACCATGGGGCACCTATTATTTTCTTTAATACCTGGTTTTCGAAACTTTCGAATTTTTTCATTGTAGTTTTGTTTGCGGTTATGAAGACTGGGTGGCCGTAGGTTAGGATTGGTCTTATAATAGACGTGTATATGGTACGTTTGCAGTGTAGGGATAGTTTGCTCTTGCTCCCTAGAAATAGTGCTAGTCGGTGCTGGGCTGCTTTTGCGAGGTTTATTCGGTTTTGCACGTGTTCTTGGAAGGTCAGGTGTTGATCAAGGATGACGCCCAGGTAGCGGACGCTGTCCTTCCATTTTATGGATTCATCAGGGAAGCCTAGATCTTCTAGGGGCTTCTTCACTTTTAGTCTATTGTCTGAGAAGAGTACAGCTTCGGTTTTTTGTGGGTTCAATTCAACCCGCCATTCGTCGCACCAAATATAAACGAATACCAGTGCTTCTTGAAGTTTGAGATAGATGGTATCGAAGTTGAAGGCTGAGACTAGAGTTGCGGCGTCGTCTGCGTATAGATGTAGGGACATTCCTTCGGGGCAAGGGTAGTCATCAATAAAAATATTGAAGAAGGTGGGGCCGATGACTGACCCTTGAGGGACTCCAGCTCGAATTTTTCTTGGGGTTGACAGGACATCTTTGACTTTTACTTTAAAGTTTCTGTCACAAAGGAAGCTTTTTGTCATTTGGATGATGTCTCCAGGTAGGTTCTTTTTTTTACCATTTTATACAAAAGGGCCTCGTGCCAAACTTTGTCAAATGCCTTGGAGATGTCAAAGAAGATGCCTCCTGTTAATTGTTTTGATTCCATGGCCTTTCTTATCTTCTCCGTGACGACCACAAGTTGATGAAGGGTTGAGTGATTTTGCTGGAACCCGAATTGTTTGGGCCTGAGGGGATGTTGGTCGCTGAGTGCTTTTTTTATTCTTCTTAAAATGATTCTTTCGAATAGTTTGGAGGTGACAGGTAGGAGGGAAATGGGTCTATAACTTGCTGGGTCGTACTTTGATTTGCCTTGTTTTAGTATGGGACAAGTGATCGATGTTTTCCAATTGTTCGGGAAGTATGCGAGTTTCAATGAGGCATTAAAAGTGCTGGTTAGTGATTCGAGAAAATGGTTGGGCAGTAGTTTTAGGGCTTCGTTCGTGATTCCGTCGATGCCTGGGGCTTTTTTCTTAGGGAGGGTGTCAATTATTGCTTTGATTTCTCCAATGTTAGTGGGTTCCAGAGCTGTTTTGTTGTTTGTTAGGAGGTGTGCGAGGATTTTTTTGTTCAGAGATGTGTTCGAATATGAAGGGGTAGGAGGATTTGGGCTGAGCTGCTTTTCATAGGAGTCAGCAAGTGCTTCAGCTGCCTCCTCGGCTGTTAGTGTCAGATTGTTATTGGTTTTCACGATAATTTCTTCTTTCTTTGGGGCTGTGAGGCGTCTAATGGCCTTCCATACTGTCTGATCAGATACGTCAAGGTTTTCTATGTAGGTGTCCCAGCTGGTGTTGTCGTGTTCTCTAGTAAGTTTTTGTGATTCTCTTCGTGCGGAAATGTACGCTTTTTTGTCGTTGGGGTCGCAGGTCTCTTTCATTTATTTTCTTAGTCTGTTAGTTTTTCGTAATTTTTCTTTGATGTGGGCTGGATACTTTCTATCGAGGTCTTGTTCTTTATATTTTGTGGACTTTTGTAGGTTTTGAATGATTTGGTCCTCAATGGAAGCTATGGAGTCGATTATTTCTTGGGGAGTTTCTGCGGTGTGCGCTGGGGAAATTCTGGGTCCAGTTCAAAAATAACTTTATTAGGTGCCGCTCAAAAAGAGCAACCTAGCTTATGATATTAACAATGAATTATATGTACACGTTCCAGTTCCAGTTCAAAAATAACTTTATTAGGTGTCGCTCAAAAGGAGCAACCTAGCTTATGATATTGTAGTGTGGGAAATAATTAGCAAGTCGTTTGGCAATCAAAAGCAATTTAATAAGCGAGAGAAGTTTAACCAACGCAACAAACAAAAGATAGTTTTTATATATCTCTAACTAATTTACATAGTTTGTATTTTTACAATAAACAATTGACAATGGATATATTTACATGAAGTCGGCTTTGGTACACTACTCCCTTTCCCATGAGAAGCTGTTCCACAGCTTTATCTCAGTTCCTCCTCTTCTCCAGACGTAGAGTTATCCTCACTTGACGAATCTTCCTGTCTTGATGGGTCATAGTACGGCTTCATCCTGAGGATATGGACGGTGTCACGTCCTTTTCGTCTTTTGTCACTCTTGCCGAATGCTTCCACTTCGTATGTCACATCCGATATCTTTTTAATGACCTTGTAGGGACCAAAGTACCTTTTTAGAAGTTTCTCAGACAGTCCCACTCGTCGGATAGGTGTAAAAATCCACACTAGATCTCCTGGTTGGTAGACTTTTCCTTTATGCCGAGCGTCGTAATTCAATTTGTTGGTTTCTTGAGCCTTGAAGATGTGATGTCGGGCTATTTGTCGCGCCTCTTCAGCTCTGCTCGCCACCAATTGAATAAATTCTTCCCCCTCGGACGCGCTACTGTAGGGAAAGATAGTGTCGAGGGTCGTCTCCGCTTCCCTCCCATGGACCAGAAAGAATGGCGTGAAGCCAGTTGATTCTTGCCTCGCTGTATTGTAGGCAAATGTGATGAATGGTAGCATCTCATCCCAGTTTTTCTGATCGAGGTCCATATACATTGATAACATGTCGGCAATTGTCCTGTTCAATCTTTCTGTCAGGCCGTTAGTCTGGGGATGATACGCCGTCGTTGTCTTCTTTTTGATGTGACAGTTCTTGGTTAGCTCCTGAATGAGTCTCGACTGGAAGTTTCGACCCCGATCCATCACTATTTCTCGAGGAGCCCCATGCTTCAAAATAACTTCCTCCAAAAGAAATTTTGCAATTTCTTGGGCTCCCCCCGAACCTAGACTTTGGGTAACGGCGTATTTAGTTAGATAGTCGGTGCAAACAACTATTCACTTCTTCTTCCCTTGCGATATGGGGAACCGTCCCAGCAAATCTATACCGACTTTTTGGAATGGTCGGTCCGGTGGTGGTATGGGACTCAGATAGCCAGAAGGAAGTTGTGGCACACTCTTGCGACGCTGGCAGTCCTGACAATGGCCAACATACCTTCTCACGCTTCTGTACATTCCTGGCCAATAGAACCTTCTCCTAATTCTGTCGTAGGTTTTTGCAAAACCCAAATGTCCAGCAGTAGGTGCGTCGTGCAAGTCCCCCAAGATCTCCATTCGAAGGTGTCTTGGGATCACTAACAGTAAAGGTAGGCCAGTCGGGTCATAATTCTTTCTATAGAGGATCCCATTGACAACCTCGAACTTGTTGTCTTTCTTGGCGGGTGACGGCTGAGATATCTCCTTGATTATTCCTGTAATGTAAGGGTCTTTCTCTTGTTCTTTACTGATGTCGCTCAAAAGGAATAATGTGGGGATGTCGTCATTGAAAACCTTTTCCGTATTTTCAATGGGATTTCTTGACAGACAGTCGGCGTCCTTGTGCATTCGCCCTGTCTTGTAGACAATGGAAACGTCGTACTCCTGAAGTCTCAACGCCCACCTCGCTAATCTACCTGCCGGATCTTTAAGATTGGTCAACCAGCACAGAGAATGATGGTCAGTTATAACTTTGAAGGGGCGTCCAAACAAATAGGGCCTAAATTTTCCAATTGCCCATACTATGGCGAGACATTCCCTCTCCGTGGTAGAATAGTTTTTCTCGGACTTTAAAAGGGTACGCGAAGCATAGGCGATGACCTTTTCACCGTTCCCTTGCTTTTGTGCAAGCACGGCACCTATTCCATATCCGCTGGCATCTGTGTGTAGTTCAGTCGGAGCGTCATCATCGAAATGTCCCAATACTGGTTTTGACGTCAAGGCATTCTTCAGTTTTTGAAATGCTCTCTCTTGGTCTGTGTTCCATTGAAACTTTGTTCCTTTAGATAGTAGCGAATTGAGGGGCCGCGCAATATCTGCGTAGTTCTTAATAAACCGCCTATAATAAGATGACAAGCCAAGGAAGCTTCTTAGCTGCTGTAAGTTCTTAGGGATCGGGAATTGACTGACCGCCTTAATCTTATCATCATCTGGTCGGATTCCATCCTTATCCACCTGGTGTCCAAGGATCTTGATGTTGCTGGCTCAAAAAGAACACTTTCCGGGATTGAGCTTCAGCCCAGCTCTCTTGAAACAATTCAGGACCACCTCTAGTCGTCTCAAATGATCTGGAAAATTATCCGCAAATATAACGACGTCGTCCAAGTAACACAAACATATCGTCCATCGCAGGCCCTTCAGGAGATTATCCATCATCCTTTCGAAAGTTGCGGGCGCGTTACACAGCCCAAAAGGCATGACCTTAAACTCAAAAAGACCGTCCGGTGTAATAAAGGCAGTCTTTTCCCGATCAGCTTCATCAATGCCAATTTGCCAGTAGCCCGCTTTGAGATCAATTGTGGAGTAGATATTCGCCCCCTTCAAGCAATCAAGAGCGTCATCAACCCGCGGCAATGGATAGACGTCTTTTTTCGTCATCTTATTCAAACCTCTGTAGTCCACACAAAAGCGAACAGACCCGTCTTTCTTTCTTACTAGAACGACCGGCGAGGCCCAAGGACTCTCAGAGGGCTGAACGACTCCCATTTCCATCATTCTGTCAACTTCTTCTTGAATTACCTTCCTTTCAGAAGGTGAGACCCGATACGGCATCTTTTTTGACGGTTTGGCGTCGCCCGTATTTATCCTGTGTTTAGTAATTATCCTAGAAGTAGTTTTATCGATCGGACCGAACACTTCCGAAAAATTTTCAAGAAGCTCCAGAAGTTTGGTCTTGTGAAGCAGAGGAAGCTCATGAGAAATGCAGGCCGAGATTTGTTCCATTCTCATAAGCTGCTCGGAACTCCTGACTTTAAAAAAATTTTCTTCGCGACACTCGAAATTGGTTATCCTGATGGGTGACTTGGCACTTTTGGACTTATTATTCGAATGATTTTCCATGATTGGGCAAACTTCTTGCGGCTGGACTCTGAATAAATGAGCTAGGCACATGCCCGAAGGGATTGTTTTCGGATGCTTGCTAAAATTGGTCACCCATAGATACGCTTGGCCATGCCATATGGTAAGGTAGGACGATGGTACAAATAGTTCTTTCTCCAAGAAAAGTTGCCGCGCACCTTCAACTGCGCAATTTTTAATCCCAGTTACGCTAGGCGTCCGGGTCAATACCCTCTTGGTACACTTTGGAGGAATGATGTCGTCCGATGCTAAGTGAAGTTGTGCCGCGGATTGGTCCTCATTTAACGTCTCTGAAAACGAAATTTCAGAATGACCACAGTCAATAACTGCTTTTGAAGACTCGAGAAAATCCCATCCCAAGATGGCGTCGTGGCTGCAATTTGGAAGAACGAGAAATTCGAAGATCCGCTGAAGGCCATTTATTTCTACTCTTAGGCGACATTTTCCTAGTGGAGCAACAAAACGATTGTTTGCGACCCTTAAAGTTATGTTCGGGCTCTCAAACATTATAGCTTTCATCGACTTTCTAAAATTGCTGGAAACGACCGAATATGACGCCCCTGTGTCAATGAGAGCTTCGACATGACGGCCATTGATACTCACCCACATGTAGTTATCGTCTAGGTCGGCTCGCGTCTGTGGAGGCTTTAAACAATGTCCGACCTTACCTCCCTTACAGGCCGTGCTTCCTAGTTTTCCTGCACGTCTCTATGAGGAGATCGGCTAGGAGTCCGGTCTGGCGATCTAGAGTAGCGACGTCTTGTCATCGGTCTCCCGCGTCCAGGATAGGGAGAAGAACTTCTTGGTAAATTGCGTCGAGGAGAGTTGTTCCGATCAGATTGTTCCATATGCGGCGTCATGAAGTCGGACATATAGATGGATCCGGGTCTTCTACGGCCATAATAAAATCGGCTTTGGGTCCTACTTGGTTCGTTCTCATCACGGTCGCGGCGTCGATCCCAACAATGCTTTGCGACATGTCCCGGTCTATTGCAATAAAAGCATATGGGAATGTTTTCTCTGGTGCGGAATTCGTCCGTTTTCCTTCTCACCGCTTCCCCTGCATTTTGTTGTGCACTTCGGAAATTCTTGACCGCCCTTCTGGAGTGGAACACTGGTGCTTTGTCAATGGGTGCTAGATTTTGTTCGACTCTCTGCCAAACTCTATCTTCTAATCCCTGCGGAGGAGGAAGATTATCTAGTTCATTCGGAGCAGATCGAAGCTCCTCCCTGATGATCTCTCTGATCATTTCCTTTAAAGGGTGGTACTCATTTTCATTAATCGCCGAAACGGTGGGGATTCTCTCAAATCTAACACTGCTGATTCTATTTTTATTTAGCTTTTCAATACGCCGGCAGTGTTGAGTGAATTCCCCGGTCGTTGTCACTTCAATTGCAAGAAGGGCCCGGTAAATGTTTTCAGCCACTCCTTTCATGAGGTGGCCCACCCTGTCCTCCTCCGACATGTTCGGGTTCAGTTGTCGACAGAGGTTCAGCACGTCCTGGATGTAGAGTTCGACCGACTCGTCTGGCTTTTGCGCTCTTACCTTGAGGGATGATTCAATCCTTCTGGCGTAGTCTTCTTTATCACAGAACGTTCTGGTGAATTCTTCTTTAAACGTATTCCATGTCGTGATGCTTTCCTCCACGTTGTCGAACCAGCATCTCGCTGCTCTTTCCAGAAAGAAGACTACATTGGCCAAGCACATTGATTCGTCCCATCCATTGTGGGCAGCAACGCGGCTGTAATCTTTCAACCAGAGATGGGCGAGTTCAGAACCTTTTCCGGAGAAATTCGGGGGGTTTCTTGGTTGTTGCAGATATGTGAAAGCTGCCGGCTGCACATGCGGCTTTTCTTCTTCTTTCACCATTTCGACCAAGAGTGGTGGCAAACTTTGCAAACGTCGGCTTCTTCTCAACTTGACGTCCAGGTTAAAATACTAGAAGGGATTTACCCAGCATCTCCACCAGATGTAGTGTGGGAAATAATTAGCAAGTCGTTTGGCAATCAAAAGCAATTTAATAAGCGAGAGAAGTTTAACCAACGCAACAAACAAAAGATAGTTTTTATATATCTCTAACTAATTTACATAGTTTGTATTTTTACAATAAACAAATGACAATGGATATATTTACATGAAGTCGGCTTTGGTCGGCTGGATACTTTCTATCGAGGTCTTGTTCTTTATATTTTGTGGACTTTTGTAGGTTTTGAATGATTTGGTCCTCAATGGAAGCTATGGAGTCGATTATTTCTTGGGGAGTTTCTGCGGTGTGCGCTGGGGAAATTCTGGGTCCAGTTCAAAAATAACTTTATTAGGTGCCGCTCAAAAAGAGCAACCTAGCTTATGATATTAACAATGAATTATATGTACACGTTCCAGTTCCAGTTCAAAAATAACTTTATTAGGTGTCGCTCAAAGGGAGCAACCTAGCTTATGATATTAACAATGAATGATATGTACACGTTCTTCACATTGACAGGTTCACATCTTTACAAGGTTAGAGCCTGGCGCAGGGTCTTTAAATCGGTGTGTTCTCTTTTCTAATATGTTCTGTTATTTTTTATTTATTTTTTTTCTTTAACGTGTTTTTTCTTAAGATTTTTCCATTTTTCTACATTTGTTCTCAATCGATATAGGAGTTGCCTTGGCTTTGGTTTCCTTCTCTTCAGTTCTTGTTTGTAGTTACAGGCTTCTCTGAATGTAATATTTTCGAGATTTTCAGATTTATCGTAAAAGTTGAAAGCTTGTTTTATTATGAAATCATTTATATTTTCTAAATTGAGGTCCTTTCTGATGATACTGCTTCTGACAAACCATGGGGCACCTATTATTTTCTTTAATACCTGGTTTTCGAAACTTTCGAATTTTTTCAGTGTAGTTTTGTTTGCGGTTATGAAGACTGGGTGGCCGTAGGTTAGGATTGGTCTTATAATAGACGTTTATATGGTACGTTTGCAGTGAAGGGATAGTTTGCTCTTGCTCCCTAAAAATAGTGCTAGTCGGTGCTGGGCTGATTTTGCGAGGTTTATTCGGTTTTGCACGTGTTCTTGGAAGGTCAGGTGTTGATCAAGGATGACGCCCAGGTAGCGGACGCTGTCCTTCCATTTTATGGATTCATCAGGGTAGCCTAGATCTTCTAAGGGTTTCTTCACTTTTAGTCTTTTGTCTGAGAAGAGTATAGCTTCGGTTTTTTGTGGGTTCAATTCTACCCGCCATTCGTCGCACCAAATATTAACGAATACCAGTGCTTCTTGAAGTTTGAGATAGATGGTATCGAGGTTGAAGGCTGAGACTAGAGTTGCGGCGTCGTCTGCGTATAGATGTAGGGACATTCCTTCGGGGCAAGGGTAGTCATCAATAAAAATATTGAAGAAGGTGGGGCCGATGACTGACCCTTGAGGGACTCCTGCTCGGATTTTCCCTGGGGTTGACAGAACATCTTTGACTTTTACTCTAAAGTTTCTGTCACAAAGGAAGCTTTTTGTCATTCGGATAATGTCTCCAGGTAGGTTCTTTTTTGCCATTTTATACAAAAGGGCCTCGTGCCAAACTTTGTCAAATGCCTTGGAGATGTCAAAGAAGATGCCCTCCTGCTAATTGTTTTGATTCCATGGCCTTTCTTATCTTCTCCGTGACGACCACAAGTTGATGAAGGGTTGAGTGTTTTTGCTGGAACCCGAATTGTTCGGGCCTGAGGGGATGTTCGTCGCTGAGTGCTTTTTTTATTCTTCTTAAAATGATTCTTTCGAATAGTTTGGAGGTGACAGGTAGGAGGGAAATGGGTCTATAACTTGCTGGGTCTTACTTTGATTTGCCTTGTTTTATTATGGGACAAATAATCGATGTTTTCCAATTGTTCGGGAAGGATGCGAGTTTCAATGAGGCATTAAAAGTGCTGGTTAGTGATTCGAGAAAATGGTTGGGCAGTAGTTTTAGGGCTTCGTTCGTGATTCCGTCGATGCATGGGGCTTTTTTCTTAGGGAGGGTGTCAATTATTGCTTTGATTTCTCCAATGTTGGTGGGTTCCAGAGCTGTTTTGTTGTTTGTTAGGAGGTGTGCGGTGATTTTTTTGTACAGAGATGTGTTCGAATATGAAGGGGTAGGAGGATTTGGGCTGAGCTGCTTTTCATAGGAGTCAGCAAGTGCTTCAGCTGCCTCCTCGGCTGTTAGTGTCAGATTGTTATTGGTTTTCACGATAATTTCTTCTTTCTTTGGGGCTGTGAGGCGTCTAATGGCCTTCCATACTGTCTGATCAGATACGTCAAGGTTTTCTATGTAGGTGTCCCAGCTGGTGTTGTCGTGTTCTCTAGTAAGTTTTTGTGATTCTCTTCGTGCGGAAATGTACGCTTTTTTGTCGTTGGGGTCGCAGGTCTCTTTCATTTTTTTTCTTAGTCTGTTAGTTTTTCGTAATTTTTCTTTGATGTGGGCTGGATACTTTCTATCGAGGTCTTGTTCTTTATATTTGTGGACTTTTGTAGGTTTTGAATGATTTGGTCCTCAATGGAAGCTATGGAGTCGATTATTTTTTGGGGAGTTTCTGCGGTGTGCGCTGGGGGTTTGGTGTTTTCCATTTGGTACTTAAAGAGGGCCCAGTCGATGATTTTGATTGTTGTGTCGGAGCGGGTTATATTATAGTCTTGTAATATTAGAAGGACTGGAAGGTGATCAGACGTCATCTCGTGGAGGACTTTTGAGTGAACGGTCTGACTCAGATTTTTGTGGATTGCGATGTCCAAGATGTCGGGTGGTGAGTCATGTGTCGGTTCATCTGGGTAGCTTAAATCCAGGTTGAGGCATTCGACAACCTTTTGTAGGATCTTGCCATTTGGATTGGTGGAGAATGAACCCCAGGTTGGATTCTTGCAGTTGAGGTCTCCGGCTAGGATTGTTGGAGTGTTGGTTTTGAAAATATTGTAGATGTGTGTGTGTGTGTGTGTGTGACAATTGACAATTAAAAAATATTTATTGTCATCTTAGACAATATTACATATTTTCAATCATAGGGAGAGAAAAAGAAAATAAGAAGAGAGAAGAAGAGAAAATATATACAGAAATGAAACATATTTTACAAGATGGTGATGGGAGATGGAGGAAGAAAACCTCGGCGCTGGAGGGTCCCGGACCAGGCGATGAGCGGGTCCTCCACTGCTTCTCCGAGCCCAACCTGTACAAAGTAACGATAAATGCGCAACTTTGCCGACGCCAAGATGGAAAGGGCGTCGTCCTCAAGGCCAGACCCGCCGAAGATCCAAGCCTGCAGGTCAGGGGGCCGCCCTATGATGTTGAAGGCCTCTCTGATGAGAGGCCTGATGGAACGGCAGCACCAGTAACGGTGGCCGAGGGAGCGGTCGATGGACCCGCAGGCAGGACAGGAGGGGCCGACCGAGGCAGGATGGGCCGGATGGGGCAGGGCGTGGAGGGCCAACTTGAGGGCCGCGTCAGCCTCGTGGCCCGAGTGGGCGCAGCGCCGCAGCGAGGCCCAGTCGATCCTGGATGGTGGTGGACCGATGGTGGGCGACCATCTCGAGGTAAACCTTGAGATGGGCGTGGCGGCGAGGCGCGGGCGATCCGGGGCCCGTCGGGCCGAGCGGGTCGTGAGGCCGTTGAGGAACGGCGTAGCCGTCCCTCGCAGCACCACGGCCGCAGCTAAAGAGCTAGATGAGGGTGCAGACTCCGCCCCGAAGCCCACGGCGTTCTCGGAGGTCAGCCTCCGACAGAAGGCGCCCAGGGTCGCGGCGTCAGCCAGGACGGAGCGCGTAGGGCGGGCGATGAGGTGGCCTTCCGCGAGAAGGTCCCGGACTCGGGCTCCACGCCAGCGGGCGGGGGCCAGGAGGTCGGGAGGGCGGAGGAACCGGCAGCCGCCGATGATGGGGAGGTCCAGCAGCTGAGCCGTGGGGAGCGCCCGGTGGTTGAGGCTCAGGATGTTGGAGGCCTCCTCCCAGAGCTTCAGCAGCCGTAGACGGCGGGGCTGGAGACGGGTGCCGTCCGGTGGAGGGTGAATCCAGGCCTCACCGCTTTCTACCAGCCAGCTGAAGGCATTTCTGCCTCCGCGGAGCGCGACCTGCACCCCCTTGAGGCAGGCGAGCTGGAGTTGGGTTGCCAGGTCGAGGAGGCCGAGGCCTCCGATGGCTACGGGCCTCGCCATGACGGCGGCGGGAAGCCACGCCGTATGCTCGGGCCCCCAGACGAACCTCGCTAGTCTGGCCTGCAGTTTGGCGATGGTCGGGGGTGATGGCAGGTACCCGTGCAGGTGATGCTGGATGGTGGAGCTCACCAGCGAGTTCGCCGCTCTAGATCGTCCGACGAGGGATAGGCCGCGGGTGAAGGGCGTCCATCTGCGGCAGGCGGACTCCAGAAGGGCGAGAAGATGCTGCTCCTGATGGGCTACGGAGCTCCTGGGGGCGATGTCGAGCCCGAGGACCCTGATGGAGGTGGTCGACCAGGAGGCGCCGCGGTTGCGCCAGGCTCCGCACCAAAGGCCCGCGCTCTTCCCGAGGTTGACGGCGATACCGGAGGCCCGCTTGAAGTCTTCGAGGACGGTCGCCACCCGCTCGAATTCTTCGTCGCGATGGAAAAGGAGGACGATGTCGTCGGCGTAGGCGATGACGTTGCCCACGCCGAGGGTCAACTCCAGGCGACGTAGCAGCGGCCCCGTAGCGATACTAAAGAGAGCGGCACTCACGGCGCAGCCCTGCCTTAGGCCGTTGAGGAGGGGGAAGGCGGTGGTGTGAAAGCCTCCAGCCCGGATCGTTGCGTCCGCCCCGGCGTACAAGATGTTAATCCAGCCCATGAAGGCCGGCGGGAGGCGGAGGGACGTCATCAGGGACTCCAGGAAGCCGCGGTCCAGGGAATCGAAGGCGGACTCCAAGTCGATGCCCATGACGGCCAGCGGCGAGCCCATGGCGGTTGCCTCCTCAACAGCATCCGTCACCTTAGCGATGTTCCAGGACGGGGACCTCCCGGGGACGGCGTACGTCTGGCATTCCGGCACAAGGGCCCGCAGGTGGGGCTTGAGGCGCCGGTGAAGGATGGCGGCCAGGACCCTGTAGTCGGCCGAGGGCAGCGCGACAGGCCTGTAGCCATCAAGGCCGCGACCTCCGCGGGCCTTGGGCACGAGGCAGATGGAGCTGCGCCGCGTCGACGGAGGTAGGGCACCGCGGAGCCGTGAAGCCGCGAACACCCGGGCCAGAGCTTCCGCGAAGAAGTCCTCGTTGAAGGCGACGAGGAGTTCGCACGGCAAGCCGTCCCAGCCGGGGGCTTTTCCTGGTCGATGGCGTTGGCGATCTCGCTGGGGCTGATGTCCGGCCGGTGGAGCGGGTCCTCCTCACTCAGCTCGCAGGTGGTGGTGGGCGCGCTGCTGGCGATGAAGGCAGCTCCCGCAGCTGGATCGGTGGTGGGACGGGCGAAGCGGGGCCGGAAGATCGCGAACGCCCTCCGCCGAAGCTCGGGGCCCTCGATGACGTTATCTTCTTCGTCCCTGATGACGCTGACCGGGCGTCGGAGGCGGATGGCGCGTGACAGGTCCGGCAGCGATGGGTAGTCGGCCCGGATGGAGGAGGCCTCGAGCTGCGCCGCGATGTAACGTCTCGCCCTGTAGACGTAGCTGTCGCTGGCAGCGTGGCGTGGGTCGTGCAGGGATCTGGCCTCCGCTAGCAGCCCCGCCTTGATGGAGGTCCACCTATCCCAGAAGGTCCCGTCGTCGTCATCGTGCGCTGCGTCTTCCTCCAACTCCCGGATGTAGCCAGCCAGATGTTCGAGAGCAAGGCCCGAGCGGAGCATCGCGGCCAAGCGAGGCTGGGTGGGGGAGGAGACGGCGGTGGTGGGCGGGCCCACCTGGAGCAGCACGAGGCGGTGGTCCGAGAGGTGGTAGTGGCTGGTCGCGTAGATGGACACGCGATCCAGGACTCCAGCAGGGACGAGGATCCGGTCCAGGCGGTTCGATTCGACTTGGTCGCCGTGCATGGCGACTCTGGTGGGCAGGTGGGCGGCATCGAACTGGGTGGCCACGTCGACCAGCGCGGCCAGGTCCAGAAGAGCGGCGAGGGCATCCGATGATGATGATGATGAGGGGCCCTGATCCCTGATGTTAAAATCGCCGATGATCCAGCAGCCCCCCTCCTCCTCCTGTGCCGCTGTCGCCGCCAGAAGCTCCAGTTGCCGGTTTCTCTCCCGGGGTTCATGCGCCAGATGAACGACGATGGCCGTCATCTCCTCGCCGTGGACATCTATGGTTGCCAAGGCGATGTGGCCCGGCCACAGGACGCGCTGTTGTATCACGGCTACGCCTGGCCCGAAGACGCAGGCGAGTCCGGATCCCGAGATGGCTACGGGATGGGCCAACACAACAGCGTTGTAGCCGAGGCAGAGGTCTTGGCCGCTGCCCAGATGAAATGCGTTTGTCTCCTGGACAAACGCGATGTCCACGTGATGTTGCCTTAGGAGATGACAAAGGGCAAGGCTCCTCCCCCGAGTGGCGAGCCCTCGCGCGTTGATGGTGGCGACGCGGTAGTTCATTGGCGCTGTAGGCCTCGCAGGAACTTCTTGGTCTTCTGGAGGGTCTTGCGGATGATGGAGTTGGAATCTGGGCACGAGGCCTTGAAGGTTTCGTGCAACTTGTCGAGGGTGGCGACCTGTTCGTCTGTCAGCGTGGGCGCTATCCTCTTCATGGTGGTTTCAGAGGTGAGGAGCTGCTGTGCGTCCTTGCAGTTAAGGCCGGGCAGCTTGTCCCAGTCGATGGAAAGGGTGGGGGTCTCCTCGATGTGCTTCAGCAGCTGTTTGAGTGCGGATTCTCCCCGGGCAGGCGTGGAGGGAGGTGAGGTCATCTTCTCCACCGCCATCTTGTGGTCGAGCGAAGGGATGCCAGGCTCGAGGGGCCGCGGGGCAGCCAGGAGAGCAGGGAGGGCGGCAGGGGCGGGCTGGGCGAGATCCATCGGTTCGGCAGGATGGGGCGCCGAGGGGATCGCCTGAGCCTCGGTTGAAGGCTTCGCCGGTGTTGCGGGCGCAGGTGCCGGCTTCCTTGGTCACTGAGGAGGAGGGAGGGGGGCCTTGCGTCGATGGGAGACGCTGCTTGCCTGGGGCTGCTGTTCCCTTGCCTGGCGAGCGATGGGCAGCTAGCTCTGCGGTGGCCCTGCCTTCCGCATTTGGAACATTTAATTCCGAAGGAGAGGAAGGCAGATAGGGTGTCTCCCTTGGACTCGATGGTCAGTCGGGCGGGCAGGGTCTCTAGCCTTACGCCCTGGTGGAGCAGGATGAACGCCTCCCGGCGGCCGTCGCTGAAGGCGAACTCCACCATTTTGATCATGATGGGGGCGATGGAGGTGATGTCTCCGTATTTACGCAGAGCCTGCACGATGGTGGCGTCCTCTACAAAGCCGGGGAGATTGGCCACGATGATCCTTTCGGCCCTCCTGCGGAAGGGGAAGACCTTGAGGAGTGTTCCCTCGATGTTCAGGCCCCCTTCCACCAAACGGCTCGCAAGGTTCTTGCTCGCGAGGCCCAAGATGTAGTGGCCGTTCATCCTGCCAAAGTGGGTGATGCCTTTGGGCCCTCCGACCAGGTCGCCGATTGCCCGGAGGTAGGAGTAGTCCGGGATGTCAGGGCACAGCTCCACGAAGTTGTAATTTTCGTGGTTGGTAGTGGCCTACCTCGCCCTGGCGTCGGCGATGTTGGCGCGCGTCGCCTTGATTTCCTTGGGCGGCACTGCTCTCGGCCCTGTTGGCCGCTTCTGCTGCTGGGAGCTGCGCTGGTTTCCAGGCTTGTTGGGCTGCCTTGCAGCGTGCTCAGGTGAAGTTGAGCCGAGGCGCCTCTTCTTGCCCTTCACGACGATGAAGCCCTCGTTGTCATCCACCTCCGCCATCTCGCTGTCGGCCCAGTTGAGCGAGGCCGGGCTAGCTGGAGTTGCGCTGGTCGTAGCAGCAGTCTTCGGCGCCGTGACGTCACCACGCGCGGCGGCCGGATTTACATGCATATCGCCTGCCGGCGGATTTGCATCTTTTTGATTGTTAGAAGAAATTTCAATTGTATTCTTCATATTTATGTCTTTTGGCGATAATTCCTCGCCTGTTGGTAGCAGGATGCTGGGCCTTTCAGGCACTTTTACAGCACATCCTGGGCTTTCTGCCAATACCACACTTTCCAGATTAAGCGCCCTTTACACGCACTCAAAAGGCGAAAAACGGCGGAGCTCGCGAAAGCGTGGCCGCACGCCCGAGTGTGTGTGTGTGTGTCCTTTGGGTCAAGAGGCGTGTTTGGGGGCTTGTAGCAGTAGTATATGTTCAATGTTGTTCCATTTTTGTCTTTGATTGTTATTCCTGTGGTTTCCAAATTAAGGCAAGTGCTTTGGATGGGAACGCAGTAATATTTCCTATGGATGAAAATTGCTGTGCCTCCGCCCTGTCCAGACATTCTGTCATTCCGAACGGTGTTGTAGTTGGGGATGTTCATCCTGTGACAGGGTTTGAGCCAGGTTTCGGAGATTAGAGCTATGTCTATGTCGTGGTCGTTCAGAAATTCAATGAATTGTTGCCTTTTATTCCGAAGGCTACATGCGTTCCAATGAATGATTCGAAGTTTATTCTTTTTGTCTTTTGCGTTCATTGAGGACCGATGGTGGCGAGAACCTTCCTCACTATGGTGGCAATGATCTTTGGATCGCTGAGAGCCTTTTCGATGGCACTCTCGATGGGGCTTTGCTTGGAGGTTTTCAGGGGAATACTTTTAGGTTGGTTTGCGCAGGTTTTTTCCTTATTTCCTGTGGTTTGAGGGATTTTTGCATTGATGGGTACCTTGGAGGGTTCTTTTAGTGCATTAGGGCGTGGGTTCTTTTGACTGGGTATATCCCTTTTTTTTTTTTTTGTAGAGTGGACAACCACGCCAGTTTGCCGTGTGCTGACCCTGGCAGTTAGCGCATTTTGGTAGGACTTCTTTTTGTTTAGAGCATTCGGAGGTGAAATGGTTCTCTCCGCACTTGACACATTTGGGGGTTTCTCTGCATTCAAACTTTGAATGTCCAAAGCTTTGACATCTGTGACATTGGCCTGGACCTTTGGGAGCCCTATAGGCCTCGACTCGGCACTTCATGTCGCAGAAAATTATATATAAGGCATCCTGAAAAAATCATGAAACGGGTAGTTAAGGCCAGAATTGCGTGAGGACGCTACACAATGTGAAAAAATAGTACAAATGTAACATTGTACTAGGATAAGGTGCATAAATTAAGAAAAAGGCATCTCCTTATCGTGCAACTGAAAGTTGCTGATGGCTGGCGCCATCTATCGGAATAAATATCAACTATTTTCGTTGATTTTTAATTATTCCAGAATTGGCCAAATACCCATTCTTGATTAATCAAGAAAAGCTAACCACAGACGCGTTTCGGGCTGCTGGCACTTATCAGCGTGGTGCAAGCTGTACCTCAACGACCAAAAAATTGGTCATTAAGGCATCCTGAAAAATCATGAAACGGGTAGTTAGCTTTTCTTGATTAATCAAGAATGGGTATTTTGCCAATTCTGGAATAATTAAAAATCAACGAGAATAGTTGATATTTATTCCGATAGATGGCGCCAGCCATCAGCAACTTTCAGTTGCACGATAAGGAGATGCCTTTTTCTTAATTTATAATACAAACTGTATTATAAAATATATTCTGTTTAAGAATATCATTTGCTCTCTATTTTTTATTTGATTAAAAAAAAACCCCACTCAGAGCGGGCTGTTCCCAGTATTGAGCGATCATCAAAGGACCACAGAAGGATCCAACTTCACGCTCAGGGAAAGGCCCCCCAACTCCTCATCGCGGGTGGCGTCCCGTCGAAGTTCGGTTATCGAACTGCGTACGAAACTTTAGAAATGATCCCTTGAAGTAAGGTCATTCAAAATTCTGGGTTCAAAAAATTGCGCTCATCTGCGTTTAATTGATTCAGTACATTGGTATTTAAAGAAAAATCGAAAATATTTGCATAATAATCTGTGTAATTTGCTCATTAATTTAATATAATATTTTCCTAGATATTTTTGAAAACACCTCTATAGTATTATATACAAAAACCTTAAATGAGGACTATTTTATTGCCATCTATCGAAATATTTTGTAACTATTTTGAGGTAATTTTTAGCCATTAGTTTTGGGGATGAATAAATAAAAGCAGCAGTCCTGCTTATCTCATTATAAAGAAAAATAAGTCGGTAGACGAGTGGGTAACTCCCTCGATTCCCGACAGTCATGAACCGGGATTGAATCCCGCGTTTAAATTTTGTTTAATATGTGAATAACCTTCACATATTATTCATTGTTCAATTATCATGAACTAGGTTGCTCTTGCTAAGCGTACCTATTTATGTGATTTGAACCAGAGATTGTAAAGAAAATTTTAAAGAGCACACAATATAAATATATTTACATTAATGAGAAATATCCAGGGTTATTGGCATTCTGCGCTACAGGAATAAATTTGGGTTATAAATATAACTTTAATGAGAAATATTATATTTCCCACCACCACAAGAAGACCAAACTCTCGACTACCTTCTCTTTAGATGCCCCGCCTAAATTATTCAAAGTTAATACAAACAGCTACCCTTCTAGGATAAAAAATATTTACCCATGAAGACCTGCGGAATATTCCCAAGTACAAATGAGCTTGGCGACATCTGAAAAACTGGATGTCCACCATTAGGGTAAAGTCTAAAGACCAACTCGACTTAGTATGTGGTTCCAGGAATGGTTACCTCAAGAAAAAGATAGTTTGCTAGATTAGTATGTTCCAGGAACTTGAGTTATAAATATCTTTATTGATTATTCTTCGTTGTTATTTTTGCAACATTTAATGTAACATTATTTTTATTTTTTTATAGTCATGAGAGTACTTTAATAAAGGGTTTCCATTATTGGCATCATCGGCATTTTGTGTTTTAATTTCAAAATCTTATTTTAAAATTTATTTTATTTTAGAGAGTGTGTGTGATATATAAAATAAGAAGATACACAGCCATTATAAATACTATTTATACATTGAAGAGAACCCGGGAGTCCTAATATATAATTGTAAAAAATATATATATTTACAAACATCATTTCATTTTATACCTATGCACTCGAATAAATCCCGGGCATTGCCGTGATCTCATTTGTGGCTAGTCTATATATAAATAAAAATGAATGTCTGTGTGTGCGTGTGTGATTTCTATAGATTCAAAAATCATACATCCAATCGCCGTGAAATTTAGGGATATTATTAGGCGTATCCCCGGAAAGGTTTTCGAAAAATAATTTCTTGAATATCTTTAATATCCTTAGAGTTATTTGCAGATTTGTAGCTTTAACTCGCAAGCAGCACCACCTTGCGACGGAGATAGGCTTAGGTCTGCCCCCCGTCGAGAAAATGTAATCGTCCGGCTGCCGGCCGGTTGGACAGTCCAAATTCCCACCGACCAGTCAGAGGGATAAAGAGGTCCTGGCGCGCGGGGGCAGAGTTGGTGACACAGCTGTGCCAAGTAGACAAGAAAAAAGCCTCGCGGGTGACCTCCGGGAACTACGTCCATCTTCCATAAACGACCATGATTTTATTCAACTTATCGAGTATTTTTCAAGGGACTGGGAAAAAATGTTCACTAGATAAAACGATGATTTTGTAACGTAGAAAATTAGGAAAGACAAAATTCAGGATGACACGGCACACAGGGACCGGGAAAAAATGATCACTTTATCGAGAGATTCAAATTTACGAGTTTCAAATTATCGAAATCAACTTATCGAGTATTTTTTAAGGGACCGGGAAAAATGTTCACTAGATAAAACGATTATTTTGTAATGTAGAAAATTAGGAAATACAAAATTCAGGATGCCATGGCACACAGGGACCGGGAAAAAATGATCACTTTATCGAGAGATTCAAATTTACGAGTTTCAAATTATCAAAATATATCTTTTTTTATGTTTATAGAGAATTGTTTTAACAAATGTTCGTTAGACAAACCTTTACTCGGGTAAAACCGGAAAAAATGATCACTTTATCCGAGAGATTCAAATTTACGAGTTTCAAATTATCGAAATCAACTTATCGAGTATTTTTTAAGGGACCGGGAAAAAATGTTCACTAGATAAAACGATTATTTTGTAATGTAGAAAATTGGGAAATACAAAATTCAGGATGACACGGCACACAGGGACCGGGAAAAAATGATCACTTTATCGAGAGATTCAAATTTACGAGTTTCAAATTATCGAAATCAACTTATCGAGTATTTTTTAAGGGACCGGGAAAAAATGTTCACTAGATAAAACGATTATTTTGTAATGTAGAAAATTGGGAAATACAAAATTCAGGATGACACGGCACACAGGGACCGGGAAAAAATGATCACTTTATCGAGAGATTCAAATTTACGAGTTTCAAAATATCAAAATATATCTATTATTTTTTTATATGTTTATAGAGAATTGTTTTAACAAATGTTCGTTATACAAACCTTTACTCGGGTAAAACCCGGGCAAAGCCGGGTACATCCGCTAGTCTATATATATATAATATTGAATGTCTTTCTGTCTGTATGTTTGTACTCTATAGATTCAAAAACCATACATCCAATCGCCGTGAAATTTTGGGATATTATTAGGTATTTCCCCGGGAAGATTTTTGAAAAATAATTTTTTGAATATCCTTAGAGTTATTTGCAGATTTGTAGATTTAACTCGCAAGCAGCGCCCCCATTGCGACGATGTTAACAAGTTTTTTTATCTATAAGTTTTATTATCACTAAGTTTATTATCTTAAAGATTATTTATCAAAAGTAAGATTTTCTACCTATTAATTGCGCACAAGTCAAAGTTAGTTTTATGATTTATCTACAACATATATATTGGAAGAATAGATAAAATTATGATTTTGTAATGTAGAAAATTAGGAAAGACAAAATTCAGGATGACACGGCAATTTATTTGAGACAAGAATAATGATACAATTCCAAGGCAAGATACTATTCCTTTAACTTCCAATTACCGAGGGAACCAATTAATATTGATTTTATTCAACCTATCGAGTATTTTTTAGGGGACCGGGATAAAATGTTCACTTTATCGAGAGAGTCAAATTTACGAGTTTCAAATTATCAAAATATATCTTTTTTTTATATAAGTTTATATAGAATTGTTTTAACAAATGTTCGTTAGACAAACCTTTACTCGGATAAAACCCGGGCGAAGCCGGGTACATCCGCTAGTTAAAAATAAAATTCTATAAGTAAATAATTAAACATTTGTAAAAACAATTTTTTGGGAAACATCCACTCTATCAGAATCCAGATATATTTTTAAATTTCCTCAAAGTTATGATGATGTTTAATTGTGTGGAGCATGCTTCTGCTACATCCACAGTGCCCCATGGGGGACCATGGTACAGTTGCCTTGACAATAACGAGGTGGAGCATGCATCTTTGTAAAACCAACCCATCTCTTTTCTCTTCTTTCTTTTATTATTTATTTTTAAAATATATATATATATTTATTTATTTTTCCATTATAATAAATTTCCATTTTTTTTAATAAGTAATAAGCCATTTTTTTGTTTTAATATTAATAAATTTGATTTTTAAACTTAATTTTTTACAGAACAAACCAAATGATATTTTAAATAATATTAATAACTAGCGCGGATTTTATCTGAGTGAAAGTTTGCCTAACGAATATTATTGAAAATAATTTTCCGGAACACACAGAATATTATGATAATAATGTGTGATAATAATATTCATTACATTATATATATTTGTATAATATATAAAATATATTTTTCGAGCAAACATATCCACTCTCTCTACTGAATAGATTTCTAAAAGATATATATATATAAATATCTGGAGATATACTACATGATCTTAGCCAAAAGGCCGAGAAAAGTTATTTAAAATATAGAGATGACCTGGCTTAATGTGTCTTCACTCGAGTGAATGTTTCACTGGTAGAATTTTGTTCCTGCCTATTAAAAATTATTATCTGGATTCGCCCGTGGTCTGCTTTAGTGAATATACCCCTAAAGAATTTTTTTAAATGTAAATCAAGCATGATACAGCAATATTGTCATCATCATTTCTGACTAAAAAAATATTGTTTCTCAGTACGTGGTTAATTATAATTTTTCTTGGCTAAAGCGCGACAAAAAACTTTCAAGATTTAACTCTCTGTCCTGTTCAAATTTCAGCGAGATTAGTTACATATTGAGGGCGTGCATAGCCGACCAACATATATATATATATATATGTTCCCGGCTTCGACCGGTTTTTACCCGAGTAAAAGTTTGCCTAACGAACATTTGTTAAAACGATTCTAGCAAACATTCAATCCCTACTAATTCCACACTTGTCTATACTCTCGATAATTTGAAAATTTTCCCGGTCTCTTTAAAAATACTCGATAAGTTGAATAAAATTAATATTAATTTGTCCACTCGGTAATTTGAAGTTGAAGGAATAGTATCTTGCCACAAACGAACATTTGTAAATAACTGTATTTAGAGAATGTACCCGACTTCGCCCGGTTTTTACCCGAGTAAAGGTTTGACTAACGAAAATTTGTTAAAACCATTTTAGAAAACATTCAATCCACCTATATATAGATTTATAAACGTATATAAATATTGTTATATGCGTTTAAATATATTTCTCTCTCTCTCTGAAACATAATTTTTAAAAAAACCTTTATTAAATTTAAAATAAGATATTGTCACGTTTGTGAATTTTATAATTAATGTGCCCGCGGCTTCGCCCAGGTTTTACCCGAATGAATGTTTGTCTAACGAACACTTGTTGAAACAATTCTCTATAAACTTATAAAAAGTACTCGGCTTCGCCCGGGGTTTTACCCGAGTAAAGGTTTGTCTAGCGAACATTTGTTAAAACAATTCTCTAAAAACTTATTTAAAAAAAGAGATATATTTTGATAATTTGAAACTCGTAAATTTGAATCTCTCGATAAAGTGAACATTTTTTCCCGGTCCCTGTGTGCCGTGTCATCCTGAATTTTGTCTTTCCTAATTTTCTACATTAGAAAATCATAGTTTTATCTAGTGAACATTTTTTCCCGTGTCACATTGCCGTGTCATCCTAAGATAATCTTACTTTTGATAAATAATATTTAAGATAACAAACTTAGTGATAAGAAAACTTGTTAACATCGTCACAATGGGGGCGCTGCTTGCGAGTTAAATCTACAAATCTGCAAATAACTCTAAGGATATTCAAGATATTCATGAAATTATTTTTCAAAAACCTTCACGGTGATATACCTAATAATATCCCAAAATTTACGGCGATTGGATGTATGGTTTTTGAATCTATAGAGTACAGACAAACAGACAGACAGACATTCAATTTTATATATATAGACTAGCCGAATGACCCGGGCAACGCCCGGGTTTTACCCGATTAATTGTTTTATTCAAATACTATTTGTTATAATTATAAATTGGCGCCGTGGATGTCACTCTTGTGAAACGTCCCGCTCCAAACTTTGTGTCTGAGAAGCGATATTTTTATAGAGAGATGATCTGGCTTTGTGTCTTCTGCTCGAACTAAAAATGAAATGGCTTCACCCGTGGTCTCTGCTTTTTGGAATTTTTCCCGATATAATTTTACATCTGATAATCAAACATGATACAGCAATATTGTCGTCATCATTTTCTGACTAAAAAACAACTATTTTTGCCCACAACCTGTCAATTTCAAATTTTTTTGGCTAAAAATCCGTTAAATATATTTTCCAGATTTTTCTCTATGTCCTGTTAAAACACGTTTTATATGTACATTAGGTCAGCTGATATTACCTCCCATCTTCACCGCTAGAGACGCTGCTTGCGAGCGAAAGGGCAAATTTGCAATGCAATTTGCAAATAACTCAAAGAATATTCGGGATAGAGACCTAAAATTTTCACTATAAGTTTTTCCAGATTCTACTTTACATACTGTAAAATTTTCAGTCAGATTAGTTACGTATTGTGGACGTGTATAGCCGACATAGGAACAAACACACATACATACCTTTAAATTATTTTACTTCTTCAAACGATGATTCAGTATAATAGCCCCGAATTTGTTAAAGCTAATTTTATGATTTTAGCATTTTTTAGAAATATAATAAAACTTGTGGAAAAAGTAAGAAAAATAGAGAAACGGTCAGATGTTGATATAAAATTAAAAAAGGCATATCCTGACTTTATAATAACTTACTTACTTTTATAATAAAATTTGTACTACCCTTCAATTCTTCTTCATCACCTTTAATTGTAAAACGAAAATTGAAATTATACCGCGAATGTTTCTTTTATAAAAATCGAAATTTATTTTCAAAGAGAAATAGCGACATTTCTAACTTTGAGGATGAGGTATGGAAAGGTGAAACATGAAGAGTAATGGCGAACGGAAAAATAAAAAGTGTCCAGGGGCGGGAATCGAACCCACACCCTTCTGCTTACCGGGCAGGTGCCTTGTCCACGCGGCTACCCTGGACGTATTTTTCCGTTCGTTACTAATACTTAAAGTTACATATAAAATACAATATAACGCGGCTGATGATTGAAATTATACCGCGAATGTTTCTTTTATAAAAATCGAAATTTATTTTCAAAGAGAAATAGCGACATTTCTAACTTTGAGGATGAGGTATGGAAAGGTGAAACATGAAGAGTAATGGCGAACGGAAAAATAAAAAGTGTCCAGGGGCGGGAATCGAACCCACACCCTTCTGCTTACCGGGCAGGTGCCTTGTCCACGCGGCTACCCTGGACGTATTTTTCCGTTCGTTACTAATACTTAAAGTTACATATAAAATACAATATAACGCGGCTGATGATTGTAAAACGAAAATTGAAATTATACCGCGAATGTTTCTTTTATAAAAATCGAAATTTATTTTCAAAGAGAAATAGCGACATTTCTAACTTTGAGGATGAGGTATGGAAAGGTGAAACATGAAGAGTAATGGCGAACAGAAAAATAAAAAGTGTCCAGGGGCGGGAATCGAACCCACACCCTTCTGCTTACCGGGCAGGTGCCTTGTCCACGCGGCTACCCTGGACGTATTTTTCCGTTCGTTACTAATACTTAAAGTTACATATAAAATACAATATAACGCGGCTGATGATAGTAAAACGAAAATTGAAATTATACCTTTAATATTAATTTTAACACAGATAAACTTCAAAAAAAAAAAAACGCCCAAGCAGGGGCTCGAACCCTGGACCGTTAGGTTAAAAGCCTAACGCTCTACCGACTGAGCTACCCGGGCATATACATTCTTACAGGTATAAATATGATGTACAATGATGCTGCCCTGAAATAGTTATTAGATTGTACCTATAAACAAATCGTTTAGGTCAAATTCGTATATGTCTGGATACAACTATAGTTTTTAAAAAGGTCAAAAAACATTTTTAAAAATAATAAAATTACAGGCGACCACCTATACAATCGGGTGAAGTATGTTTGATAGTAATGGGAAAACTGAAACTAGCGGATCCCAAAGAAAGCACCATTGAATACCAAGTTTGGTGTTATTACTGTACAACAAATCACAGCACTCTACTCAATACTATATTATTAAAATATTCCAAGTTCCAAATAACTTTAATAGGTGCCGCTCAAAAAGAGCAACCTAAATCATCATATTTACAATAAACTGAGGGCGGTTGTTATGTACAGGGGTTCACTTATAATTATAATTTATAATGATGTCGTTGGGTCCGGATTCTCAGGTTCTTGGGGATATTGTTCTTGAGAAGGTTTTTTCTGGCTTGTTTGATATTCAAGGCGGGTTTGTTTTTCCTTTATTTTTTCCACTTTTCGTCATTCTGGCTTAATTGATGGAGAATTTGTCTAGGTTTTAAATTTCTAATTTTACTTTTTCCGCATTTGTAGTTTGTGGCTTCCTTAAAGGTGGGGTTTTCGAATTTTTCGGATTTTTCATAGAATTTAAATGATTGTCTAATAATGTAATCATTGATTTTTTCGATATTTAGATCGTTCCTGAGGATTGTGTTCCGAACGAACCAGGGTGGAGACATGATTTTTCTGATCATTTTATTTTCGAAGACTTCTAGCTTTTTAAGGATGGTCTTATGTGCTGTCATAAAAATGGGGTGGCCATATATGAGTATTGGTCTTATTATTGATGTGTAAATGGTTCTTTTGCAATGAAGGGATAATTTGCTTTTCGGTCCTAGAAGTAGGGATAGTCGGTGTTGGGCCGCTTTCGCCAAATTAATTCTGTTTTCGATGTGTTTTTTGAATGTTAGGTGCTCGTCTAGGGTCATCCCTAGGTATTGGATGTTCTCTTTCCATTTAATATTGTCTTTGAAAACAAAAAGTTCATCTGAAGGTTTCTTAATTTTGTCTTTTTTTCTGGAGAAAATTATTGCTTCACTTTTTTGGGGGTTCATTGTGACTCGCCATTCTTTACACCAGAGCGTGGAAAAGATGCAGGCCTCTTGGAGTTTCATGTGGAGTCTGTCGAAGTCGTATGTCGAGGCTAAAATGGCGGTATCATCGGCAAATAGGTGTAAAGAGGTGTCTTCAATACAGGGAAGGTTATCTATATATATGTCAAATAAGGTTGGTCCTGTGACTGATCCTTGGGGGACCCCGGCAAGGATGTTCCTAGCTGTTGAAAGTTCGTCTTTGACTCGTACCTTGAATGTTCTATTTGTTAAGAAGTTTTGCGTTAATTTTATGATGTCTCCAGGAAGGTGCTTTTTGCACATTTTGTAGAGAAGAGCTTCGTACCAGACTTTATCGAATGCTTTGGCAATATCGAAGAAATACGGCTCCTGTTATTTGGCCTAGGTCCATGGCTTTTCTTATTTTTTCAGTGACAACAACTAGCTGGTGCAATGTTGAGTGCTTGGCTTGGTAGCCAAATTGTTCAGGTCTGAGTGGATTCTTTTCTTCTAGGGATTTTCTGAGTCTTCTTAAAAAAATTCTTTCGAATAGTTTTGAGATGGCAGGTAACAGCGAAATGGGCCTGTAGCTTGTTGGTTCATGCATGGATTTTCCTTTTTTAAGTATGGGACAGATAATGGACGTTTTCCATTTGTCAGGGAAGTGGGCAAGCTGCAGTGAGGCGTTAAAGATTTCGCTTATTGATGCTAGTATATGATTAGGGAGCCGTTTGAGAGCTTCATTAGGCAATTCGTCGATTCCGGGAGCTTTTTTATTTGGTAGATATTCAATAATCGCTTTTATTTCACCAATGTTTGTTGGTTCTAGTCCTGTTTCTTTATTTTTATTCATGTATGAATTCACACGTTTGATGTATGTACGAGTAGGTTTGGAGTGGGATGTATAGGGATTGGGGGGTGAACTGTTTTTCATAGTTGTTGGCAAATGATTCAGCTGCTTCTTCTGTGGTTAGTGCCTGCCCATTGTTTGTCTTCAGTGTTATTTCTTGTTTTTCAGAGTTGGATAATCGTTTGATGGCTTTCCATATGGTTTGGTCCGTGACTTTCAAGTTTTCGATAAAGTGGTCCCAGCTGGTGTTATCGTGCTCTCTTGTAAGTTTCTGTGATTCTCTCCGGGCCGTCATGTAGGCTGATTTATCTCTGGGGTCGCAGGTTTTTTTTTTCTTTTTTTTTTTCTTAGTCTGTTGGTGGATTGTATTTTTCTTTAATGTCAGGTGAATATCTTCGTTCTAGTTCCGGGTCCTTATATTTTGTTGAATCTTTCAAATTTTGCACTATTTGTTCTTCAATGTGTGTAATGGCCTTGTCTATTTTTGAAGATGTGTCTAGGATCAGTTCAGGAGGTTCAGCGATTTCCATTTTGTACTTGAATAGGGCCCAATCTGTAATTTTTATTTTTGTATTTGAGTAGGAGATTTTGAAATCCTGTAGCACAAGTAGTGTACTGGGAGATGATCAGAAGTTAGTTCGTGCAGGACTTTAGAGTATGCGCTTTGGGAGATGTTTTTGTGCACGGCGATATCAATGATGTCTGGAGGTGAGTCATGAGTAGGTTCGTCGGGGTAGCTCACATCTAGGTCCATAACGTTGATTGCGTTTTGGAGCCTTCTACCGCTTGGGTTAGTGGTGGTGAAACCCCAGGCAGGATGTTTGCAGTTTAGGTCCCCTGCTATGATGGTAGGTGTGTTCGTTGAAAAAATGTTATAGATATCGGTTTGATCTAGATAGGTGTTTGGTGGTTTGTAGCACGAATACAGGTTCATATTTAACCCGTTTTTGATAGAAATTCCTGTTGTTTCCAGGCTTGAGGTGGTGGCATGAATAGGTGCATGGCTGTACTTCTTGTGGATGAATATGGCAGTTCCACCACCTTGTCCGGTTAGTCTGTCGTTGCGGAGGGTGATGAAGTTTTGAATCCTCATTTTATGGCACGGCTTAAGCCAGGTTTCTGAAACTAGTGCGATGTCGATGTCGTGATCGTTCAGGAATTCTGAGAATTGTTGTTTTTTGTTTCGGACACTGCACGCGTTCCAGTGAACGATTCGAAGGCTATTTTTATGCATATTTTTGTGATTCATTTACATCTAAAGGTGTCTACAACGTTCTTCATGATGTTGGCTATTATTGCGGGGTCACTGAGAGCCTTTTTGATAGCGCTCTCTAGTTGGTTGACCTTAGTGGCTGAAGGAGGATTGGGACGTTCTTTATTGACATATGGAGTTTTATTCTTGTTTTGAGTGGGTTATTAAAATATGATGGAAAAAATAGTACAAGGTGAAATTTTACTTGTTTCAGATCGTTAAATTAATAAAAAGGCATCTCCTTATCGTGCAACTGGAAGTTAACGATTTACGCCATTTGTTGGAATAATTATCAATATTCATATGACGAATATTTTGCATATAGCCTGAATTGAAGTATATGAATGAAGAGAATGAATACATGTCAATTGAAGCTTCTTTAAAGGATATAAATCCGTATTTTATTTTTTATTTTTTGAAAATGTTATTGAGAAGAGAATAAAAAATTCATAATAATGCTCTTCTGAAGCTTTGCTAAACCAATTAATGAAAGCAAGTAACATCCATGATAATATCTTAATATATTTATTGACATACTTACCGTGAGCTTCGGTTTATGATTTATTCATGCTGTCCGCTCTCTTCAATATTTATCTTTCCCGTATTGGATGCTTTCTGCGAAACTGTGCGCAAGATTCTACGATAACCAAAGAATAAATTTGTTTTTCAATACGTTTTCTAACTATGCAAATTAGTAACTTATGCAAATTCGACTTTCGAATTTTGGTCGCTACACACCTGCCACATTATCTTTCGGGAAAATAACAGTACCATACAAGATGCTTACGAAAACAGTCACAAGTCCAAAATGTCTAACGGAACAAATTCTCAAGACGCCAAACTATTGATAACTTGTATAAAGAAGATCTTAACGATAACCAATCATTCCTTCTTTATTTCTAATCCCAGGATTTCTGAGATTCTCTGTAGCCGCCTTTATCAAAGAACAGTGAAGAGGTCGAAATTTGGATTCTAAAAAATAGAATAGGAACGAATGTGGTTGGTGTTGAAATTTTCACTATGCAAGCTCTGTCATAACAAAATATTACTTTCTCTGAAATATAATAACTTAATAAAGATAATTCCAATTCTTGAAGCATTCCAGAATTTTCTAAAAGAAGATCTTGACATTCCTGAATCCTCAAACCACGCAAGAATGAGGAATTTGTTCCTTTCAGCATTCCAAAAATTAATCCAATCTCTGAAGAACGTCTTAGAGGTATAGACAAACGTTGTCATGTGTGTAGTATAGGTTTAACATCTCATATAATAACTAGATAAATGTAGATGGGAATTTTACCGGGAGGAAATTGATCTATCAAGATAGTGTTCGCCATCAATTGATGGAGCTTAGTTTTAGTGTCCATTTATCCGGCAGAGGCAACCTTTATTTTTATAGATAATTTCCTTGCTACTAACGGAACTAGAACGACAATCAGTCTTAAGTCTTTCCTATTATAGTATAACTAGACGAATGGCCCAGGCAACGCCCGGGGTTTACCCGAGTGCGAATATATTCTAAAAACGTTGACTTGGGTGGTCGCTATTAACAGGGTGGTCTGTATAGACAGGTGGATGTATCACACAGCTGATAACAGGGTTGTCTAGAGTGGTCGCTATAGACAGGGTGGTCTGTATAGACAGGTTTATGAGAGAGGCACAAACTTACAGGTTGTTGACGCCGCAATCCCCAGAGAGAGTGTTTTTTGTTGCATCATGCTGTGACTCACACGACGACCCAAGGTCAACAGGGGTGGAGCAGCAAGCTTAAGCCTATCACCGTCTGGCGGCGCTGCTTGCGAGTTATATCTACAATTCTGCAAATAACTCTAAGGATATTCAAGATATTCAAGAAATTATTTTTCGAAAACCTTTCCGGGGATATACCTAATAATATCCCAGAATTTCATGGCGATTGGATGTATGGTTTTTGAATAACAGGGTTGTCTAGAGGGGGGCAGGGAGGACACGTGTTCCCTTGCAGCCAATGAGCGCGCATTCTATCCGTGAGCTTCAGACAAACAGACAAACAAACAGACAGAATAAGGCAAATATATAAGTAGATTAGTTCAACCATTATTGGTATATTTTAATTTTCTCAAAATAGAGAGATAATGATTTAGCTTAGCTTTATCAAACATGATTTAGCTTTTTATGTGAGCAATAGTTACCCAGAAATTATTTGAAAATTTAAAAATTTTAATATCAGGTGAAAAGTTTCTTTTTAATTTAAATTTGCAAGCTTTCGAGCAAATATACTGCTCTTCAACGGGCTGATATTCAAGCATCAATAGAAAAATTGACCTCCCAACCCAATATAACAATATCCCTGACAAAATTTCTAAATATTATTAATTATTGGAATGTATATATATTTAATCCCAGTATAATATCTATTACTTTAGCTGGAAACAGTCTGATTTATTTATTTAAGTAACCCAGGTTCCTGGAGCGTACTAACAGTCTGATGCACGCCCGCGAGAGCACATGCTAATAACAAAAGTTTTCAATTATTCTGTATAAATATTATTTAGAGATTGTACATAGAATATCAGCCCGTTGAAGAGCAGTATATTTGCTCGAAAGCTTGCAAATTTAAATTGAAAAGAAACTTTTTACCTGATATTAATTTTTACTTTTTCAAATGATTTAGCTTTATCAAACATTTAGCAAAAGCATATTTGCTAGGCTATAGTTAAAACCACATTTGAATAGGCAAAACATTTTTTAGGTATTTGTAACTCTTCGTTGTTATTAACACTGAGAGGTGTTCGCTTAACTTAAAACAGACTGACAGAATTTGACTTCTATATATGTGAAGGAAAACCATAGTTATCTAACTAACACCTACCCACATATTCTCATGCCCAGCAATGGCCGCAGCCTTGCAGAAAATTGACATAGACCCAGAGCAGCAGCTTTACACACCCAAGATAGTAGACATTGCTGCTGCTGCTGTGATAGAGATGCATGGAGACATCTGAGGCTCTTTTTTGGACACGACAACAACAACAACATAACCATAGTTAGGAAAATAATTCCTCTTAGAGAGATACTTCGTGTAAAAAGAAAAAGTACCGGGTTATCAGTCATAACTTTGTATCTTTTTATTTTAAACATTAAGTTTAGGTGACTGTCACCTCTGTCAAGGGGAACCTTAGCCTAGAGAATAGAGTTCTATTTAGGTGCTAAGCAAATATAACTCCAATATTGCAAGCAACAGTTTCCCGCGACAAAGGTGATGGGCGACTCCTGCTGGGCTGACCCGTCGGGAATCTTTAATCACTCTGCGAGACGAAGTGAAGCTCTCCCAGATACCTGCCCGGCTGGATGTCAAGTCCAAGGGGATTGTCACCCACGTCTACGTGACATAGGACATAAAATTCTCCCTTTGCTACAAGCAGGGGCACAAATGCGCCAACTGTCCACGAAAGACGGGCCTGCAGGAGAGCAAACTGTTGCTCCCCGTGGATGCTCCACTTGAACTTTAAACGTAAAGTTTAATATAAAATAGTTAGAAAATAACCCGGGAAATTCACTAGCTTTCTCCGAGTGAATTTTACCCATTTCCGCTAGATCTAGAACGACTTCCTTTTTGAGAGAGAGATTGAAGCTGATTTATTAATCCTTCACACAAGATTAAATAAAAGAATAAACATAAATAGGGGCAAATATAAAACTGATAAATACACATATATACAAAATATTTATAGTATTCATTGGTCTTCACTGGTTAACTTTATTTCCTCGGGATGGAGGCCGACACCGAACAGCCAGGCCTGAAGATCAAGGCACTTCACAGGAGGCGAACACCTCCCGGAGCAAGGGTCGCAGGGCTCGGCAACTCCAATTTCTGTGGATCAGCGACCCGTCGCTGGACTCACAGGCGGCACAGGTGGCACGCCTCGAGGCAGGATGGTCAGGAAATGGCTTCATTTTAACTGCCGAGCAGATTTCCTGGCACGCGACAGCTTCTTATACAGGGTGCTACTTGTGCCCCCTGAAAGAGCCATGAGCGGGCCAAGATGTCAATGGCCATTCTCTGCTCGGCGCTAGATTGGGAGATGAGCCGGTCCATCTTCCCGTTGTACGTAGAAGCCTGGAGGAGGTTTTCTCTCTCTAGGCCCTGCTTTTTTGGCACGTTCTATGGCTGTTGACGCCTTTTCGTTCTTAAAGAGAACGTCGAACTGGGTCTCACCCTTTTCGCCGTTCCTGGGAAGATTCAGGCGCCTCAGGTTCGCCCTGTAATGCGGTTGGAGGAGGACTCAGTTCAACTATCTCTTCTCATTTCTCTGTGTCGCTGGGAGGAGGAGCTGCGACGACAGTAGCAGCCGGTAGTGGAGCTGCAACAGGAGGGGCGTTCGACTTGGGGGGCGCCTTGCTAGCGGCATTTGTGGACACAAGTGGAGCATCCACGGGGAGCAACAGTTTGCTCTCCTGCAGGCCCGTCTTTCATGGAAAGTTGGAGCATTTGAGCCCCTGCTTGTAGCAAAGGGAGAATTTTATGCCGTATGTCACGTAGACGTGGGTGGCAATCCCCTTGGACTTGACATCCAGCCGGGCAGGTATCTGGGAGAGCTTCACTTCGTCTCGCAGAGTGATTAAAGATTCCCGACGGGTCAGCCCAGCAGGAGTCGCCCATCTCCATCATCTTCTGGACGATTGAAGTCACCTGGCCGAAGTGCTGTGATGAGATTAGCGTCCTCCACGAAGAATAGTACATTGCCGAGCACTATTCGCTCGGCCCTTTTTCTCAGTGGGAAGGCCCGCAGAATGGCATCCTCGATGTGGAGGCCTTCCTCTATCAGCTTGTCGGCGAGTTGCTCGCTGGAGAGGCCGACCAGGATGTGCCCTTCCATCTTCGTCAGCTGGTAGACAGTATCCTTGCCTAGCTTGCCTTTTAGTGCCCGGAAGTACTGCTCCTGGGTGAAGTCTGGGCAGAATTCCAGGTAGACACACTGGTCCGCCTGCCGACCTGGCTCGGAAGGTTGCCTGCTTCTGCCTGGTGGTCTGGCACTCGAGCACATTGCTGGATGTCAGCGTAGCTCGTGGCCTGCTGCTGTTTGGAGGGATTCTCGGTGCCTGGACGCAGCCCCTTTTCGTCCCCGAATTGGCGTGGTCAAGGTCATGTGGCCTCTTCTTCGAGCCTTACACTGTGGTGAAGATTCCATCTTCGCTCTCGGGAAGTTGGTCGTCTCGTTCCGGGCAATCAGCCCAATTGCGACGAAAATTTGCATGTTTGCCGTCCGCCGCCGGCTCAAAATTTACATCTTTGCAATTGTTTAAATATTGTTTAAATGGCTTTCAACGAATTCTGAAACTTTTGCCGATATTTCAGCGGAGACTTGAGTGTTTTGGATGGGGTTTGTTTGAGCTGCAGCCCATTTCCTTGGCTTTCAGCCAATACCCCAAAAGGGTTGCTCAACTCCATATTCTCCATCCCATTCGGAGAAAACGCGCATCTCACGCGCCGCGTGGCCGCACGGCCGAGAGAAGAGAGAGAAATGTACAAATATATATTTTTTTTAAAGAAAAAGAATTAAACATTTTTGTGTATGAGACAATGTCTGAAAATGATGAGTATGACCTGAAAGATACATAGAAGTAATAGAATTGATATAGCTGACGTTCTGAAATACAGGAACTTGGGTTATTAAAAAGAAATAAAGAACACCTGTTGAATGTTGTGAGGAAATATCATATATCAGCCCGGGTAGCTCAGTCGGTAGAGCGTTAGGCTTTTAACCTAACGGTCCAGGGTTCGAGCCCCTGCTCGGGCGTTTTTTTTTTTTTTTTTTTTTTTTTATTCATTAAATTCATATGTTAAATCATGTTTTAAGAGACTACTTAACGAGGCGAAAGATACGGATAAATAGATCTCTCAAAACTTTGCATATGTCCATCCCAATAACTCCTTTAAAACGACCGTGCATGAGATGGATACGTATTTGCACAGGTCATCTGCAGTTATATTGTCTTATTGAAACTTACAATGAGACTCAATTTATTGCGATGACTATGACCGATCTTCGCACTACTTGACCACTAGCCACTCGTGCTGGAGACAGAACATGTCAAAATTTGCAATGGATACAAGTGATATTATCTGTGACAATCGAATAATGATGGTAATTTTCAATTAAAAAGGATATATTGGATAAAAATATAATTTATTTACCATTATAAGGGACAATTTAGATTATAGATTATAAACACAAGGTAATAAGACCAAATCCAAAATCATTCAGCACTTTTGTCTGAAGATGGTAACAACGCCGTTCCCGAAACGTCACACACATTTATTTATTTGGATTCATCATAGGCTTCATCTATTTTTAAGGGAAAACCCATTCTATCTACATTATTATGACACTTTTCCTGGTTCAGGGTAGTTCTCCTGCTGATCTCCACCATGGTCCTCCAACAATTGACTGTCTATGGCGGTGTCCCTGTATCTCTCCAGCGCCCAATCTCCTCCGCGGCGAAGCACGCCATCTACGTTTTTTTCGTAGATCGCGAAATGCGTGGTGTCGCTGGAGACCCGTTGGTGATCTTCCATCAAACTCTACAGCGGTGGCGCCATGTACATATTCATTGTACATAAATTTTATTGTATTTTTATTTTCTTTCTTTTTTTATTATAATAATCATCATCATTTTAAATTTTTCATATCTACTTGAATAGTGCGGACTGTGCACTTTTGTCTAAATTTTGACGGGATGTCAATAAAACTAGGTTATTTGTCAATTTGTCTCCAGCGCCCAAATCTCCCTGATTCTCTCATAACTGGCTTTGTCTTCAATTCTCTTTTCAACGGATATTTTTCCATCGTCTTTTAGCTCTAAGGATTTGGATATAAGAGAAGTCTTTCTCTCTCTCTCTAATTCCCAGTACTATTCTGTAACCTTTTCTAAACCTCGTAACCAATCCATCCCATGTAAGAACAACGGGAATTACCCGCATTCAGTTTAATCTGTTCATTTCTCTTGTCTCGTACTTCGTCATCTCTATAATTTTGTGGTTAGGTTGGGAAGTAATTCTAATCTCTATAAGGTTTATTCCTGAATTCTGTAATAATTAAAAATCATTGAATAGTTGATATTTATTCCGATAGATGGCGCCAGCCATCAGCAACTTTTAGTTGCACAATGGGGAGATGCCTTTTAAAAAATAATAATAATAATTTTCAGCGATAGCTGACGTCAAAATAATATATCATTCTTTAAGTAAAATTATTTTCTTCGTGTGTAGACATCTGACGTACATCAATATCTCCAAGATCCTCTAGAACTGGTGGTCAACGTCCACCATTTATGACCGTTGGGGCAGTTCGAATGGAATCGCTCTCAATAATGGTTGCCATCGTTGTCTTATGTTTTCTTCTGTTCCCTAAGATATGAGTTCATCCATTTATTGCTGGTATCAATCCAGTCTTAGCCTTTCTCCTTGTCCTGATGCTAAACTATTTACCGATAGTTAAAAAGGTTAAATTTCAATTTGCATAAACATTTATCTTTGCATATACCTTCATGCTATTAGCTGCATTTGGTTACGTGTACTTACTGGATAGATTGTATTTGGGAGAGCATTGGAACAGCCATAGAAGTTAATTTATTTTTGGTGTTAAAAAATCATTTATAAAAAAAAAAAACAATTTCCGCAAACCAATATTTTGAATGGATGCCACAAACGGTGATTCACCTATAACGTGCCATCACAGAAAATAAAAAAGTCGGTGGACGAGTGGGTAACACCCTCGATTCCCGACAGTCATGAACCGGGATTGAATCCCGCGTCAACATTTTGTTTAATATGTGAATAACCTTCACATATAATTCACTGTTTCAAGTATCATAAACTAGGTTGCTCCTGTTGAGCGGTACCTAATAAAGTGATTTTGAACCGGCCATCACAGAATAATCAAGACTTGGAAATACGCCAAAACGCTAATAAAAAAAAAAAAAAAAGACGCCCGAGCAGGGGCTCGAACCCTGGACCGTTAGGTTAAAAGCCTAACGCTCTACCGACTGAGCTACCCGGGCTTATGTATTCCTACATATGTAGACATAATGTACAATCATATCTGAAGGCGTACCTTTAGGTTAAATTCGTGTATTTTGAGTGTAACCATACATTGTTTTGTTTATAAGTTTATGGAAACATCATAAAACATTATTCATTTTTGTCGATAATTATTAAAACGTAAATATGTGAACCTATGGCGTGAAACATGGCTTATCATAGCACAGTTCTCTCTCTCTCTTTAATTGTGTAAATACTCACTCTAATCATAAATAGATATAACTTTGAAATATCTTTAGGTTAAATAAATAAAGATAATTCGCTATCTCTGATTCGACCAAGAAACGTCGATGGTACCAGCGCTTCATTTTGTTTTTATAAGAGAGGCTTCCAACAAAATTGTAACATAGTATTTATTAATTTTATTTATGTAACATAGTATTTATTAATTTTATTATTTTTTATTAACAGAGTGGTCATTTTTTTATGTTTATATCTTGCGACTCTGTAAATTCCCTCGTGGCTTATCTTTTGTTTACAATGCTTAGTTTGTCCTTCCCTGATATAAATTTTGTTTCCTCCTGAAGTTTTTGTCTTCCTTAATTTTCCACGTGGCAATATGTAGAACTGCGATAATACACCTACAATACCTGAGATAGGTGTAACAATACTCGCAACATATTCTTTAAATAAATATATAAAGCTCTCTCTAGTTCCAAGTCATTGTGGTGTGTTGGCAAGGTTACATAATAACTGATATCTAATAGATCCTTAGATTTAGAGTTAGAAGCTCAACCCGGCGTTATGATCAGAAATGCTGCCACTCTTATATTTGAGTCAATAATTGTTGTATATATATTTTAAGTTTAATTATTTAATTGTTCCCACAGATTAAGTTTGTAAGATATCACAAGTAAATAGGTGCTAACCGTAGGAAGATAAGCTTTTCTTTGTTTACTATGTGTTATAAGTTTCTCTTTTATTTTTTTCTTACGGGTAGTTGGTATTCTGTGCTCCAGGAACCTGAGTTATAAGTTTCTCTTTTATTTTTTTCTTACGGGTAGTTGGTATTCTGTGCTCCAGGAACCTGAGTTATAAATATCTATTTTGTTTTCTATCTAGGGATCTTCAAAAAATCTAAGCAAAGTCAACAATAATTACTACTCACTCCATTATAAGAGCTAGCTCTTTGAATCTGTTGGTGAACGGATCACTTATCTCTTGAAAGAATCAGTTCGGATTAGAGTTTGGTGGAGAATCGCCAGTGGGTCTCCAGCGACACCACGCATTTCGCGATCTACGAAGAATACGTAGATCGCGTACTTCGCCGCTGAGGAGATGGTGATGGCGTGGTCCTCGAGACCAACTGGAAAGATCCAGGACTGCAGGTCTGATGATGGAGAACACCTCTCGAATGACAGGACGAATGCAGGACCAGTAGCGGTGGGCCAACGATAGGTCAATGGAGCTGCAGGCGATGCAGACAGGCTGACTCGACGCCAGTTCGGATTAGAGGAGCTGCCGTTCTTTTATTTTATTTCTGGATCACTGATTAAAAGAGTTAGTTCTTCCAATCATGTGTCGAGCAAATCGTCCATCCTGTACAATTATCTTGGGGTATGTATAAAGTAGTTATATAGCAAATAATTGACGGTGAGAGTCATGGAAACAACAATGGAGAGTTTGCTAAAAAAAAGGGAAAGTCGAGGTGAATTGTATCCGTATGCTAAAATATGTAGAAAATAACATCTGATCATATATCTTATTGTTGCTGATTGCCAACTGCCATCTATCCAATATACAAAATGAATATTGATTTATTTATATTTATTTTTGTTGAATATAATGGCTGAAATCATGTTTGTGATGTATAGAAACAAGATTCAAAAGAAAAGTCGGTGGACGAGTGGTTAAAACCCTCGATTCCCGACAGCCATGAACCGGGGTCGAATCCTCATTGGACACTTTGTTTTAATATGTGAATAAACTGCACATGTTTTTCATTGTTGTAAATATCATAAGCTAGGTTGCGCCGAGCGACATCTAGTAAAGTTATTTTGGAACCATGAAAACAATATTCATTCAGCGAAACACAGACTTGAGCAGAATAGAACCAAGTCTCGCCATACATATATTGTATTTAATCAAATAAAGTAAAGCATGAAGGAAGATGAGTTTCTTTTTAATAAACGCGAGCGAGCTTTCGGGCCACGCGCCCTTCTACTGGCAAAAAGCTAAGAGATTCAAAGAGATACAAGCCTATTTATACTATGGTAAGCAATATTTTAGCATATTTACATTTTTTCTTATAGACGGAGAAACAAAATACAACTATGATTACAATTAAGATATGCAAATATAGGGGAAAAGACGATGAGGTAAATTCTAAATCTGACACATTAGGGAAGACCGGAATATCACTGTGAAGGGAAGACAGAATAAACACGTCTTCCCTAATGTGTCAGATTTAGAATTTACCTCATTGTCTTTTCCCCTATATTTGCATATCTTAATTGTAATCATAGTTGTATTTTGTTTCTCCGTCTATAAGAAAAAATGTAAATATGCTAAAATATCGCCTACCATAATATAAATAAGCTTGTATCTTTTTGGAATCTCTTAGCTTTTTGCCAGTAGAAGGGCGTGTGGCCCGAAAGCTCGCTCGCGTTTATTAAAAAAGAAACTCATCTTCCTTCGTGCTTTATTTATTTGATTATCTAAACAGGAAGAGTTCTATCGCTTATATATTGTATTTACATAAATACATGTCTATTGTATATGTTGTATATAAAATCAAACTCATATGTAGCTATAAAATGGCGTCAACAAAACGGATACCCGGGAGAGAAAGGGACGGTGAGCCGGCAAGGATAGTATAAACAAGAGATAAACATAAATGACGTCACCAATATGATATTAGCTTGGCTCAAGGGCTGGACCAGCACAGACAGATAGCAGGGTAAGAGAATAGTTAGCCGCCATGCTGCCCGATTGACCAGAGCGGTCCCAGGACTCCCCCTTAGTCGCACCCTTCCCGGGAACCACCCCTAAACCGAGGTAACCATGTTCCTATCCGTGTGGTCTTATTTTGTCTTCAAGCTAGTGCGCCTCCGCTTCCGGCCCATGACTGCATTTTGGATGAGGAGCCCACTGTGACCTTGTCGGCTCCACTCATCATTTTTATTCCAATACACATTATATATACATATGTAGAAGCAATGGGCTCTTCTCCCGTCAAAATAAACGTCAAAATCTGACGCCATCTATTGACCGTCGCCGCAACTAGCGGCCTCGGGTCGGTATCAAAGCCACAACACCAGCTTTGGCAAACTGAGAAGCGTCCACCTAGAGACCATGGTTTCGGGCTAATGGCGTCAGATTTTGACGTTTATTTTGACGGGAGAAGCGCCCATTGCTTCTATGGATTTATTTCCTCCCGGCAAATTTTCCATCTATGTTCTAGCCATAGATTTGGCCCAGCCACATTGCCAGCAAAACACCTCTTTGGTAGATTGTGAAGATTCCATTAGATCCCGTGTGGATCTCATGGAATAAAGTCCGCCCTAGACTGACGAGGGCCATTAGCCCGAAACCATGGTCTCTAGGTGGACGCTTCTCAGTTTGCCAAAGCTGGTGTTGTGGCTTTGATACCGACCCGAGGCCGCTAGTTGCGGCGACGGTCAATAGATGGCGTCAGATTTTGACGTTTATTTTGACGGGAGAAGCGCCCATTGCTTCTATGGATTTATTTCCTCCCGGCAAATTTTCCATCTATATACATATGTATATAAAAAATGGCATATCCTGACCAGGAGCACATGTGCTTTACAGAAGGCAGAGCGCCATCTGGTGGAACAGAAATCAACTAAACATTGATTTAGCCTGTTCCCTGATATTTGGCCAACCCAATTTCTTGATAAATCAAGAAAAGCCATCCACGAACGCGTTTCATATGTATTTAAGGACGGTTCAAAGCCACCCTCACTTCCCTCATCAAAACTCTTAAAACAAAATTTTTAATTTATCCAGTAATAAAATTGACAATTTACACAATTTTATTGATTCTTCTAATCAATTTTTGCAAAGGTGGAAAAATGATTCTATATACAGTTACGAGCGTCATTCCTGGCCTCTGTCACGGTTTGCTTTTTTTTTTTTTGGAATGGCGCCCTCCTATTGGTCGGCTACGATCACGCCACCTTTCAGACAATAACTCTGTTATATACACTCATGGACAAAACTTAAGGAAGTTGTACCTTTTAGCGTGTATATTGGGATTAAGACGATAACTCTGAAAGATACACTCATGAAGGAAACTTAAGGAAGTTGTACCTTTTAGCATGTATTTTGGGATTCATACAATAACTCTGAAAGATACAGTCATGACAAAACTTAAGGAATTTGTACTTTTTAGCATGTATCGGGGTTCAGACAATAACTCTGTTATATACACTCATGGAAAAAACTTAAGGAAGTTGTACCTTTTAGCATTTATTTTGGGATTCATACAATAACTTTTGATATATTTGATGCACAGTGACCTTTATTGAAGACACACGAGATAATCAAGTGTGAACAAAATTACCTCTGTCTCCTTCAAAAAGAAAAAAAAAAGAAAACCGTCGACATCAGAGACTATCCACTTCCTTAAGTTGTGTCCATGAGAGCATATTTAAATGTATAAAATGGAAAATTACCTACTAACAGACGTGAAGTATACTTGAGATAGACCAAGAAATATCCATTAAAAAATCGACAAGAAAACCAAGTAACGTAGAATAAGAGCGTGTGCCATGTTTTATACTTTCAAACGTAGTGTGCAAATAGAAGAGTGACAGGGTTCAGGGAGAATATGGCCCCTTGTCATAGGGTCTCTTGTGAGGCGCGTAACGCCAGTTTATATAAACGCCAATTTTACATTCCATAAGCGAATTTTGCATTTGCCTTTTTTTACTCAAGTTTTATTTATTTTTACAATAAATAGAGTACTCGCAGAGATTCCTGTGAATATCTACTTTTATATAATTTTAGGATTGTGGAATAGAGCGCGCAAAGAAGATATGACTTAAGACTTACAGAAGTATTTAAGTGTAAAGCACACCTGTTTAACTTTGAAAGACTACAACATATATAAGCCCGGGTAGCTCAGTCGGTAGAGCGTTAGGCTTTTAACCTAACGGTCCAGGGTTCGAGCCCCTGCTCGGGCGATTTTTTTTTTATTCATTAAATTCAATATATCATACATTTAAGCGACTACTTAGCAAATCAAGACAAAAATCCTCGGTTCAGACTATATATTATAAATACTTTTACGCTCTCTCTACACTTTTCTTTCAAATATAATTAAAAACTATTTCCACAGCTTTTATACTGCAATGAATAATAATTGAAAGAGGGAGGGCATGGCTCATCATTGGTGAACCTTCCCAGCGGTTTCATCATTTTAATTTCTAGGCCGCTCTGCACTATTGTATTAGACTTTCTCAGCTCAGTTAAAAAATCACTTTATTAGGTACTGCTCAAAAATAGTAACCCAGATCATAATATTTACAACAAAGAATATATAAAAGCATAGGGCGCCTCTCCCGTCAAAATAAAGATCAAAACTAGACGCCATTTATTGATCGTCGCCGCAAACAAGGGCCTCAGGTCGGTGACAAAGCCAGCTTTAAGGCGGTAACCTCTCTCCCTACTGTTGACTAGATGTCAATAAGCTGTTTTTAATTGTCACAACACCAGCTTTGACAAACTGAGAAGTGTCCACCTAGAAATCAATTTCCTCCCGGAAAATTTTCAATCTAAAAAAATACATAAAACGTTCTTCTCATTTGCAGTGTCTTCCTGTGTGTATTTACAAGGTGATTCCTCGGTTCTTGGTTTATTCTTAAATTGCGCTGGTTTCCTCATTTATTTTTCCTCGCTACTTTTCTGACTGAATTTCTATTATACCCTGCATTTGCTATTATATACAGTAAATTGATGTTTTTACAGAACTATGGACTTCTAGAACAGCAGAAATTACACCAGTTTGCTGTATTCAATGAACAGCAGAAATGACACCAGTTTGCTGTATTCAATGAACAGCAGAAATTACACCAGTTTGCTGTATTCAATAAACAGCAGAAATTACACCAGTTTGCTGTATTCAATGAACAGCAGAAATGTAAATTACACCAATTTGCTGTATTCAATAAACAGCAGAAATGTAAATTACACCAGTTTGCTGTATTCAATGAACAGCAGAAATTACACCAGTTTGCTGTATTCAATGAACAGCAGAAATTACACCAGTTTGCTGTATTGAATAAACAGCAGAAATGTAAATAACACAAGTTTGCTGTATTCAATAAACAGCAGATATTACACCAGTTTGCTGTATTCAATAAACAGCAGAAATGTAAATAACACCAGTTTACTGTATTCAATAAACAGCAGAAATTACACCAGTTTGCTGTATTCAATAAACAGCAGAAATTACACCAGTTTGCTGTATTCAATGAACAGCAGAAATTACACCAGTTTGCGTATTCAATAAACAGCAGAAATGTAAATTACACCAGTTTGCTGTATTCAATGAACAGCAGAAATTACACCTGTTTGCTGTATTCAATGAACAGCAGAATTTCACCAGTTTGCTGTATTCAATGAAAAGCAGAAATTACACCAGTTTGCTGTATTCAATGAACAGCAGAAATTACACCAGTTTGCTGTATTCAATGAACAGCAGAAATGTAAATTACACCAGTTTGCTGTATTCAATGAACAGCAGAAATGTAAATTACACCAGTTTGCTGTATTCAATGAACAGCAGAAATGTAAATTACACCAGTTTGCTGTATTCAATGAGCATCAGAAATGTAAATTACACCAGTTTGCTGTATTCAATGAACAGAAGAAATGTAAATTACACCAGTTTGCTGTATTCAATAAACAGCAGAAATGTAAATTACACCAGTTTGCTGTATTCAATGAACAGCAGAAATTACACCAGTTTGCTGTATTCAATGAACAGCAGAAATTACACCAGTTTGCTGTATTCAATAAACAGCAGAAATTACACCAGTTTGCTGTATTCAATAAACAGCAGAAATGACGCCAGTTTGCTGTATTCAATGAACAGCAGAAATGTAAATTACACCAGTTTGCTGTATTCAATGAACAGCAGAAATTACACCAGTTTGCTGTATTCAATATCAAATGCGGGTATATAAGAAATTCAATCCAATAGTGAAACGGTCTGAAGATTAAAATGGCAAAACCGCTGGAAAGGTTCGCCAATGATGAGCGATGCCCTCCTTCTTTCAATTTCTATTCATTGCAGTATAAGGACTGTAGAAATAGCTTTTGATTATATATATTTAAAAGAGTAAAATAGCGTTAAAATATACAGTAGAACCTCCCTGTAAAGGACACCTAATTGCAGAGCCAAAGTGTCTTTTAGGGAGTGGTGTTCTCTTACCAGAAAATTGCTAAATTGTAAAAATGGTAATTTTGCAAATTAAAACTGTCCTTTATAGAGAGGTGTCCTCTAGCGCGAGTGTCCTCTCATGGAGGTTCTACTGTATAATTAATTTTCAGCGTTAGAAGGTACAAAACTGATTATGATATTTAATATATATATCTCTTAACTTGAGGTAACAAGACCAAATCCAATAATGTGCTAATCTATAATCCAAATTGTAACTTAACATCCTCTCTATCACCTACAAGATCTAGGTCTGTCTAGCGTGTATAGTCTGGTTGGCCGGTAGCGTCCCAGCGACACCTGTCTGACTGGGAAGATTCGGGCTAATCGGCATCGGTGCGCAGCTGTGTGTGAGCGTGGCAGCTTGCATCCGAGGGCTTTATCTCTCCACCCGGGTCCTGGCTTTCAGGCTGCTCGATATCTGGGATGCGGTCATTCTGGCGTAGAACCACCGCGTGCTGACACCACCTGGACCTCCCTGTCATCGTGTCTTTGACAACCATCTGAACTCCAGGCTGCGATGCTGTAGTGCTACACGAGGCGGCCACGCTAGTCACCATCCCCACTGCCCACCTGGCTGTCCTACCTATCACCCAGCTCCTGAAATGGTGGACGATTCATCCCGACCTCTTTATTACCATCGACTGGACATCGCTCCGGCGCTGCGCCTTCTACGGCCACAACGCAGAAGTGGCTGTAAGGCTTGCGGTCCACCTTTGCTCCATCCTGCCCACCCGACTTAAGCCCGACTGTCCTGCGTCGCAGTTAGTCCAATGCCCTGTCATTGACATTCGGTACTGATCCTGATCCTGCATCAAGTCTCTCATCCAGGCAGTCTTCACCATCATCTAGCGACCCCCTGACCTCCAGGATCTTCAAGCGAGGCCTGGATGGCCCCGGCCGGTTTCATCCCTCTTTTCTTCCAGGCATTGACGTGATAAATGTGATGTATGACTCGTGGTTTTATCCTGAGTGCAACCACACGGATCTTGAGCAACTTGGATGCACAAATGGGACATCATTGTCGAATATTGGGTCTAAGACAAGTCTTTGGTAGATTTGAGAATATAGCTCAACATTTGCGTCCACCTTCTTTATAGGAACCTTTGTAGCAGAAACCTGCAACGATCATGAAGCCCTTTGAGAAAATGACCTTGAATTGCTTAACCCAGTTCTGAAAAGTGTTTATTTGAGAGTTAGCGTAGTAAATGGCACGGGGTTGGTTGCTATCATTGAGGTAACCCCATGCCTCGTCCAGTGTAACAACATTCTTCCATTTTTCACCTGCCAGGTACTTTTCATAACGGTTCCTGCTGCAGGTCTTGCGTTTCTCGTTATAGTGCGGCTTGAGAACATAAGTTTTAGCCTTTTTTACGTATTTTAAGCCAAATTTTCCTGATAAATAGTGCACTTAGTAGTAGCAATATTATTTTCTTCATTATTTTTACGAATTTTGGTAAACGAGTATTTCTCCTCAGAAAATCTGAAAACGTAACCTTTTACAAAATCACACTTATAATTTTAAGCATTTCGAATATTTAAAAATCTTTTTAATGAAATATAAATTAATGTTTGTTCTTTCGAATTAGTAAAGCATCCCTCGAATCGCACACTTTTTTCGCAAGCTACAGCGTTGAAAAATCGTTCTTTTAAAAATGGAACACCCTCTGTATTTTGGAATTTAGGAATCGAAACATTCTTCAACATTATCGTGGGTGCTATATATAGGGGTTCGCAGTCGACATAATTTCGGTTGTGAAAAAAATATTTAAAAAAAAATTTAAAATGTTAAAAGTGTTGTTATTAAAAACAAAGAAGGCCTATCCTGACCGCTCAGAATTTTGTTCCACTAGATGGCGCTGTGCCATCTAAAATACTCATGTGAGCCGTGTTTTTTAATAATTTTGGTTGTATAAGAAGAAACACAAGTCGGGGAGAAGAGGTTCTTTATAGAAGACGGCGATTGTACAAGCTTTCGGGCAAAACGTCCTTCCCGTAGAAGGGTGTCATGCCTGAACCATCGTCGCCTTATAAAAATAATCTCTTCTCCCCGACTTGGGTTTCTTCTTCTATAGTGAATAGGGAGATTAACGTTGTCCTAAATTTGGTTGTAATTGGTAAAAGTTTCACGAGATTAAATATCATTACCAGAGAGTATAAAAGCTACAAACTAATTTATAAATGGGCCGAACTGCTCAAACATAAAATCAACACAAGCCCAAGCCTGTATCTTCACTCGTCGTAGATTCGCTGCTGGCAGCGCGCATCAACCTTGGAAACTCTACCATCGACATTCCAGACAACTTCCTAGGTATAAGGTTAGAAAGACAAGTGAAATACTTCGATCATGCGAAGGAGATATCGAGAAAGTCCGAAAACTTCTAAAGCCAATCAACATCACTCTCAACCGGCATAATGGCTTGAAATACAAAGCCTTGAGAGGTTTCCATAATCATGTTGTAATTCCATGTTCAGCTATAGATCTGGATATTTGGGAAAACAAACTTCAAACAAGAAAATTGCCACAGCTTTACTTCTCTACAAAAATCCTTCACAGTAAATATCTGCAGGGCAATAAGAGCAGCTGTTGCGACAACCGTTTGTGCCCTTTCCCGATATCAACTTTATAATTCCAGAAATTCTATAAAGAAGACAAATACCCTAATACTTGACCACCAGCTGCCCTACCCTTCATATCGTAAAAACTTGAACATCCTCGACAGTGATCATCAGAGGGAACAGCACATATTGTTCCTTTGATAAATATCTACCCAGACGGCTCCAAAAGTGACCAAGGAACAGGATGCGCATAATAACCTACGAAGGAGAAACATTGACAGAAGAGAGTCTTTTCAGAATGGATGAAGACTGCTCCATATTCCAGGCAATAGCTATAGCAATCGTGGAGGCTTGTAAGATAGCCTCAGAAACCAATATCACCGCACTCATACACAGTGACAGTAAATCTCTCATTAAAGCCATTTAAAATCAACACCGAGATATTCCACTAGTAAACAAAATATTCACATAAAGCCGGTCAATAGGTGAAAAGTGATGAAGGTAATGAAGCAAACGCTGCAGCCAAAATGTTGTCATTAAACAAACCAGTATACTATAAAGTTCCAATTAGTAAGTACAATAGAGAAATAAAAGAGAATATCAACGAGGCCATCACCATTTCAAATAGTTTTTCCCAACCATTCAAAACCTTTAAAACAAAAGATACTTCATAAACCTCTGTCGAGATACTGACAAGAGACATTTTTCTTAGACAGCACTTAAAAATAATCAAAAAGGCAGAAAATGACAACTGCCGAAATATTTTATTATTTCATCTGGGAATGTCCTAAGCTGGCAGTCCCAGAGAAACCTCACATTTTTCATTCCTGACCGTGGTAGGAAGCTTACAAGATTCATGGAATGGTTCAGGAACCTGGAAAGTTACCATCAGCTTTATCAAAACGACTTACTCTTTCCTCAAGTAACAGAATTCGCTACTACACACAGCTCTAAGTTTTTCCCTCCTCCTTTTCCATTTTCTTTCTCCCCCCCCCCCCCCCTTTCTTCTTCTTTTTCCCTCGCCCTGGCATTGTCCCTGGAGACCCGCTGGCGATTCTCCACCAAACTCTGTAGCGATGGCAGAGAAGCCAGATTCATTTTACATAGTGTGTTATGTATATAATTAGCATTTCCCCCTCGCCCTTGATTAATCAAGAAAGGGTATTTGGCTAATTCTGGAATAATTAAAATCAATGATTAGTTTATATTTATTCCGACAGATGTTGGCAGCCATCAGCAACTTTTAGTGTCACGATATTGCATATACAATATTGTCGCGCTTGACTCCTCCGGATTCTTGCGACGACGCGCTTCTTCCGCCGTGGATCACCTACCCGGCTCCCGTTGCTCTCCCTCTGCAGCTGGACCCTGCAGAGCACCCAAGGACGTCCGAGAATCACCACTCAAGTGGAACTCCCTTCCTCTGGCAGTATCTCTCGGCCTTACCACTGATGGGGGGTACACGAGAGACTTACCAGAAGTGCAGCAGCAGCAATGGCGAGAGGAACAACAGCAGGCGGCACCAAGACTTCAAACACTACCTTTATTGTCATTTACTACTAAACATTACATTTAAATGGGCTAACAATCAACGGGTATTTACATTACGCCACCTCCTGGGGCCAATATGAACATCTATTTACATACATTTTCCACAGGAAACAGGATCACAGCAGTTTCAGATGGAAACGGGCGAAAGCGCCATCTATTGGCGGAGGTTGTAGTCATTTTGAGGCCTTATACGCGCCAATATCTATATAGATAATACGCTAACAGAGTTTTCAGTTGTAAAGTTTCAAGCAATCTCCTCCAAAGATACTGAACTATACATAGCGATCTTTATGCCAATATTTTCGGTATTTTTTTACTTCGTGTGTGCCACACTTATTCTCCAAATATTAGTAGTTATATTTATTTTTAATTTATTCAATTTTCCAATCGTAAAATTTTTGCTTTTAACTTTATTATCATTAAATTTCTTTGTTTTAAAAACATGCGCGTTTAAATTATTGAATTTTAAAATTGTGCGTTCAAAATATTAAGAATCTTAAAATACTTTTTGCTTATAATCAAAATTTATTTTCTGGGGAAATTTTCCTTGGGATCTACTCTGGATGCCCGGAATTCATCCTTGTGTGTATCTGTACGAATGAATACTTTGCTTTAGAAAGTATTTTCATTTAATCTTACTTGAAATGCTGCTTTTAAGAAATAAGAATATATCCATTGCAATTCTTAAGCCACCATCTATACTCTTAATGTGTCTTCACAGACCGTTCGGGTAAACCCGGGTCACTCGGCTAGTGCTATATATATCATTTAATTACTTACTTGTTAGGTGTTGGATTTAAGAAAGCATTGGGGCAGCCATTTTTGGTTTTAGAAATATCGCTTTAAATATTTTTCATCAATATATTCCACAATCTCCAAAAATATTCCACACTACTAGATGCCACAAACAGTGATTTTACATATAAACTATTAACGTGCTATCTCAAAACTTAAAAATACGTTGTTTTTTTTTTCCTCGATTTAGTAAAAAAAAAGACGCCCGAGCAGGGGCTCGAACCCTGGACCGTTAGGTTAAAAGCCTAACGCTCTACCGACTGAGCTACCCGGGCTTATGTATTCTTACACGTGTAGACATAATGTACAATCATATCTGAAGGCGTGCCTTTTGACACCCTGCTAAAAACTGTCCTATTGACAGGGATCGTCTATAAAAACCCCATCTGGGCATCGGCTATTTCCTCCCCTCTGCCCGCAACTGCCACCAGTTGACCACTCTTTGGCTGTTTTTATTTTGACGTCACCATTTTGAGTTTAAATACAAATAAGGATGATACCGTTTATATTAATAAAGATATAGCATATATACAAAATATGGGGGTGGTAGCAAATAGGAACAGTATCATTTTAATAGAAAAGGATATGATCTTATAAAGTATCGGCTCTAACTAATTGGAAGACATGTGAAATATACTAAAAGTGTCATTATTATACTATATATATAATTATCATTTCCCCCTCGCCCTTGATTAATCAAGAAAGGGTATTTGGCTAATTCTGGAATAATTAAAATCAATGATAAGTTGATATTTAATCCGACAGATGTTGGCAGCCATCAGCAACTTTTAGTTTCACGATATTACATATACAATATCTATATAGATAATACAGAGTTTTCAGTTGTAGAGTTTTAAGCAATCTCCTCCAAATATACTGAACTATACATAGCTATCTATATATCAGAATTTTCGGTATTTTTTACTTCATATGTCACACATTTTTATTGCTCAAATATTAGTAGTTATATATTTTTTGAATTTATTTAATTTTCCAATTGTAGAATCTTTGCTTTTAATTTTACTTTATTATCACCAAATTTCTTTGTTTTAAAAACATGTGCGTTTAAATTATTGAATTTTAAAATTGTGCGTTTAAATTTTTATGAATCTTAAAATACTTTTTGCTTATAATCAAAATTTATTTTCTGGGGAAATTTTCCTTGGGGATTTACTCTGGATGCCCAGGATTTATCCGTGGTCGTATCTTCCCGAATATATATATATACTTTTCTTAGAAAGTATTTTCATTTAACCTTACTTTAAATGCTGCTTCTAAGAAATCAGAATATACCCATTGTAATTTTTAAGCTACCATCTATACTCTTTATGTGTTTTCACAGGTCCTTTGGGTAAACCAGGAGCGTTGCCCGGGTCACTCGGCTAGTGCTATATAAATCATTTATGGATATTATAAACCATTATAGACGCTTATGATTCTTTAAAAAATAAAACAATTCTACTGCTCTTACTGCAATGGAAAAATTAATGGTAGGGCCTAGCTCATCAGTGGTGAACCCTCCCAGCGGTTTCGCCAGTTTAATTCACTATATTCACCACTGATGAGCCAGGCCCTCCCAATGATTTTTCCATTGCAGTAAGGGCAGTAGAAATTGTTTTATTTTTAAAAGAATCATAAGCGTCTATAATAGTTTCGAATTTTCATAACAGATGGCGCGCTAATGCATCATAATAAATCATTTAGTTACTTACTGGTTAGGTTGGATTTAAGAAAGTATTGGGGCAATTATAGCAATCAATTTATTTTGGGTTTTAGAAATATCGGTTTAAATATTTTTCATCAATATATCCCACAATCTCCAAAAATATTCCATGAAGCTATGTACCTGATGCCACAAACAGCGATTTTACATATAAGCTATTAACGTGCTATCTCAAAACTTAAAAATACCTTTTTTTTCTCGATTTATTAAAAAAAAAAAAAAGACGCCCGAGCAGGGGCTCGAACCCTGGACCGTTAGGTTAAAAGCCTAACGCTCTACCGACTGAGCTACCCGGGCTTGTATATTCGTATATGTGTAGACCTAATCTACAACATATCTTGAAAGTATTTTTAACCTGTAGGTCGAATTCTATTTATAAATACCATAATCTATAATATACTCAAATAATAGAAACAGAAGAAACTCAGGAAATGTTATTTATAAATACTATTTTATCTAGAATTGGGTAGTTGGCGTTCAGCGTTCCAGGAACCTGGGTTATAAATATCTCTCTAGAATGTGCTCAAATAATATAAATACTGAATAAAAAAACTCGGCAAAGGTGTTATTTAAATACAATAATCTATATTATACTCAAATAATAGAAACAGAGGGAACTCAGCAAATGTTATTTATAAATACTATTATATCTAGAATTGGGTAGTTGGCGTTCAGCGTTCCAGGAACCTGGGTTATAAATATCTCTCTAGAATGTGCTCAAATAATAGAAATACTGAATAAAAAAAAACTCGGCAAAGGTGTTATTTAAATACAATAATCTATATTATACTCAAATAATAGAAACACTGAATAAACTCTCGGCAAATGTTATTTAAATACCTTAAAATCTAAAATATACTCAAATAATAGAAACAGGAGAAAACAGCAAATGTTATTTAAATACCATAAACTATAATATACTCAAATAATAGAAACAAGAAACAAAAGGAAAATATTCACTGCAGGATATGTGGAAATATGATATCTGATGAAATCTCCCACTATATTACAGAATGCCAATATTCAGGGGAAGAAAGAGAAAAACTCTTAAAAACACCTTCTGGAGATTTAGCAACCCACTGAAGACGCTGAGAACTGTTTCAGAAAAGAAAAATATAGCAATAGAACTCTATAACTTCTACAGATCAATTGTAAATAGATTCATACACAAAAGAGGTAGTGAGGAAAGTTTTAGAACAGATGTGTAATAAATCCCTTTTCAAACAAAGACTCGCGTTCCCAAGGGGAAAGGGAGAGGAATTGCTGTATTGTTTTGTTGTTGTATGGCGAATCCATACAGGGCAATGGGCTCTAATAAAAGCCTTTTTGTGTTGTTGTTGCTGAAACAAGAAACTCAGCAAATGTTATTCAAACACAGAAAAATATAACTATATCCAAGTATATGTGGTTAGGTTAGTAAGTTTACAGAATAAGTTGTACCCCATCGTTCCTTAGAAGTCGAAACTCAAAACTCAACGTTCTGATCAGAAATACTACCGCTTTTATTTAAGCCACATTGATAATTCACTCCTTATATGTGCTAGCTCTTGGAGAATCCGTTTGTTAGTGGATCACTTATCCCTTGAAAGAATCAGTTCATATCAGAAGAGTTTTTTTTATCACTGATAATTTACTCCATTAAAAGAATTAATTCTTCAATCATGTCGCGAGCGGTTCTCGTCCATCACTAGTAAATATCTCTGTATAATTATCATGGGATAGGTATAAATTATGGCAGTAGAAACTGTTTAATTTTTAAAAGAATCATACGTATCTATAATCGTTTTGAATTTTCATAACGGATGGCGCGCTAAAGCATCATAGTTGTTCTAATAAAAGACTCAATTTGATGTTTGCGGAAGAGCGATTTCTCGAAGCATATTATATATTTATAATTATATATGCAATTCTGCTGTCCTCAAAGCTTATGTCCATAGTTAATCTAAAATACCTATTCCAAGAGTCTAGCATCAGTATCACTATAAAAGTAAGATCGAAAAATGCAATATAACAGCGGTATGGTAGATTAAACGAGCGAAACCGCTGGGAGAGTTCACCACTGATGAGACAGGCCCTCCCATTAATTTTTACATTGCAGTAAGTGTTATTTATGTTGTTCTTGTGTCTATTTGATCACGCAGAATGCAACTGAACTAAGTATTTATTTATTAACATCTATTTATCATAACCTGGTTATATATCTAAGAGTGTTTACCACCATGTTGTTTATGTTGTTCTTGATCACGCAGAATGCAACTGAACTAAGTATTTATTTATTAACATCTATTTATTATAACATGGTTATATATCTAAGAGTGTTTACAAGTCGAGTCGGCAGTGTTGCCGGATCAATCATAACAGTAAGAGGAGTAGAAATTGTTTAATTTTTAAAAGAATCGCCTATAATAGTTTTGAATTTTCATACGTATAAATGTAGAAAAAAATTTACAGTGAGACCCTTGGATACAACAATGGAGAGTTTGCTTTAAAAAGTTAAAAGTAGAGGTGAATTGGATCAGTGTGTGTTAAAATGAAGAACATCTTTTTAACTTAATATTGCTGATTACTCGCTGTCATCTATCAAAAAAAAAAAACCAACTAAACTTTGATATTTTTCTTTCCACATAAAAAATTGGCCAAACTCTTTCTTTAATTGTGTCACGAAAAAGCTAATTAAGTTTCGGGCTGTTGTCCCTCGTCAGCGTTATTTCATCAAGCAGGTGAAAAAAGTTCAACAAAAATTGGCTGTTTTGGATAGCAACATGGATAATTTTCAAACAAAATCTATGCAAACTCCTAAAAAAAGCCTAAATTGATTATGTTTTTAAAAGGCAAACATTAATTTTATTTGTGATATATCAAAGCGATATAATGCTTCTTGAATTAATCCTAGAAAGAGATGAACTCACCACCAATCTTTTATCTTGAAATAATATTTCGCAAAATAATTCAAGAAATATATGCAACTAATATTTGGTATTTATAATTATAATAAATGTCAATATATTAACGATATTAATTATTTATTTAAAGCGCCTATTATGGAACAACATTCATATGCCTGGATATTTTGCATATAACCTAAATTGTCTAAATAAATTAAAAGGGAAGAATCAATTGAAGCTTTTCAAATGATCTACATAATATATTGAAAGAATCTTTTAAGCTTCCATTGAGAAAAAAGTAAAATAAAAACGATCAGGATTATGTACTTCTGTTTTACCAAATATAATCTAATGGGAGCAAGTAACATCTATAATTATCAATATTTTCATGTATTTTATTTACATATTTTAATTACATATTTATCTGAACTTCAACGTGCTTCTTGATTCCCTCTTTAAACCGCCCGCTATCTTCAATGGTCATCTCTGGACGTGTTTCGCGCAAACAACGCGCATGGTTAAGATTTTACACACGAACGTCAAAAGATAAATTCGTTTTGTTTTACATTTTATATTTGCAAAGTGGTAACGTGACTTATGCAAATTCTGCTTTTGAATTTTGTCGATTCTTATCCATCGCATTAACTCGAAGAATGACTATATCGTCCGAGAACTTGACGAAAATTATTTAAGCCACAAATCTTCAATAGAACAGTTGCTAAAGGCGCAAAGCTATGATAAATTCCTTAAAGGATATCATCAACCAATTATTCCTTTTTTTATATCAATATTTCGGCCTTTCTCCGCAGCCGCCGAAGAAAAGAACGAAATATTGGATTCCAAAAAATAATGAATAGTTCATGTTGAAATATTCCCCATACAAACTTCCATATCAAAAATAGAATTTTCTCAATTATAATAACTTGATCTCTGGGAGTTAATGCCAATTCTTGAATCCTTCAGAACTTTTTCAAAGAAGATTCTCTAAGTTCAGTAACCTCAGCTTCCCGGTGAGTGTCGCGTTAAGACGCTCAGACAAATCGTTAAATTGGAGATTATTAGCGGTGATTAGGTTTAGAAAAATTATAAAATAATGAATTAACGAAATTTTTTAAGAGAAAAGGTTATGGCATGGGTACAAAATTCGGTAGAAGTTATACTCCTAGGTACTTCTGTTGAAGGGATGATAAGTTCAAAATCTAGAGAAATATAATTGTACAAGAAACTTAGCCTTGGGTGATTTAATGATTTGGTTGAATTATAAGTCAGGGGAGAAGAACGTTTATTCTAAATGTGATATTTCTCTCAACAAATATGTTCACAATATGCGAGTTTTGTTCTCATCGTGATTCCTAAATACTTATTATCCCAGTACACGTGTTAGTGGCCATGATAATTATAATATATACATATATTTTTTTTATTCATAGAAGCATAGGACGCCTCTCCCGTCAAAATAAACGTCAAAACCTGACGCCATCCATTGACCGTCGCCGCAAACTAGTGACCTCGGGTCGGTGACAAAGCCACAACACCAGCTTTGGCAAACTTAGAAGCGTCCACCTAGAGACCATGGTTTCGGGCTAATGGCCCTCATCAGCCCAGGGCGGACTTTATTCCATGAGATCCACACAGGATCTAATGGAATCCTAACAATCTGCCAAAGAGGTGTTTTGCTGGCAAGGTGGTTGGGCCAAATCTATGGCTTGAATATAGATGGAAAATTTGCCGGGAGGAAATTGATCCATAGAAGCATAGGGCGCCTCTCCCGTCAAAATAAACGTCAAAACCTGACGCCATTCCTCCCGGCAAATTTCCATCTATATATTTTTATATGAAGTCAATGGCGTATGTTTTAGAAGAACTTTGAGATGTGATGATTGTAAAAATTATGAAGCAATCATGATGACTTGGCAGTTTTCTTTATGAAAATATTATTTTGGTGAAATACACTTTATGGTCATTATATCTATAGATTTTGATGACATACAGGAAAACTAAGAGCAGCATCAGCGCCATTGGATTACCCAAAAAGCATTTTAAATGCGCAAACATCAAAAACTTTTTAAAATTTTGTAGACCTGTGTAATCATAGTGGGTAGTTTGTAGCGGATGTATGTAAGTTTTTCTTTTATAGCTATTTTTAATGTAAAGGAAATAAAAAATCAAGAATGTATGTCTCGTTATTTTTTTATTTTTAACCAACGTCTCCTTTTTACAAAGTTTACCTGTAAACAATGCGAAGTGATGATGATTATTGAAATAAAGTTCTATGAAAAATTAAATATGAGAATAATAATTTTGAGATGTTTACAGCATATATATATATATTTTTTTTTCCGTATCATTTACCCCCGCTTTGATGCATTTATTCACGGAGAATAAATGACTTTAATTGGGAGATGTGAGCCTTTATAGGATCTCCTGTAGGATTTCTTGGTGGGTTGTCTTGATCCATTGTAGAGAGTTCGTAAGTCACTTTAGACCAAGCATGTCAAACTCGCGGCCCGCGGGCCTCATGCGGCCCACAACGAATAAATTTGCGGCCCACCAGGCAATATATTTTTATTTAAAAAATTTCATAAATTGAAAAAATAATAATAAAAATTTGTAGCCTAATTTTTTAAAATTGTAATTATACATAATTTATTTATAAATAACGAACCACTGGTCGCCATACATAAGTCGTAAGTTTTGATAATATTATACCTACATACATAACCTACATACATATTCCATCAATTAGGCGTTTATTTTTTATATCAATAATCAATCCAAAGTTGTTCAAAAAATCGGCTCCTATTATTGCTCTGTTAGTATTGGCGATTACAAAAGGCCATTGGAATTGACGTCGAAGTGCGATATCCAAATTTCTAACCTTTGTTCCATAGGTAACAATTTCTGTACCATTGGCTGCATATAATTTATAATCAGAGCTAGGCATCCTATTTTTATCCTTTGGAGGTATTATAGATATATCAGCACCACTGTCCACCAAAAAGCGCAATCCCGTGTTTTTGTCCGTCACAAATAATCGGAGATTGCGACAATCCTGAATGCAGGCAGAAGAGCTTGTCGCTACTCTGTCCGCCAGTTGGAGTTTTCCGACTCATTCCAACTGCACGGAGACCTGCATTTATTTTGCAAGCAATTAGGACCAAATCTAAAATGGTAATAGCAGTATTTCCCTTTTGGATCGAAAGATCTTTGAGAATTACTTCTCGGTCTTGACTGAGTCCTATTTTTGGATCGAGATCTAGATCTATCCAGTCTCAATTCGGAGACCTGCTGTTCAAGATCTTCCAATTTGGCGATCAAGCGATCTGTTGATGAAGAAGGCACTTCCGCATCATATATTTCTTTGGAAGAGTTTATTTCATTTATTTTATCGGCCATTATGGCCAATTTGCTAATGTCCTCTTCGCTTACAATAAGTATGTTCTTTATGGATGTGGGCAGTTTATCAAGCCATAAAGTTTTTATTAAATTGTCAGAGATATCTGGGGTAGCGGGGGATCTGAGCTTTTGTAGTAACTGGCTCGGCTTCATGTCTCCGAGCTCAATACCTGAAATTAACTTTTTAATTCTCAACCCTTCACTTTCTCTGAACAATTCAAGTAGTCGTGATTTACATTCAGAGTACTTGTTGTCGCTTTTGCTATTAATTATGTCCCAAATGTTTTCTATATATTTAGGTTCTAATTGGGAGATCAAATAATTAAATTTAGTGTCTTCCTGAATAATTCCACCTATTTTGAACTGTGCTTCTACCTGGAAGAACCATATTTCAGGTTTTTCAACCCAGAAAGGCGGTATTTTAACACTAACTTTGCATATTTCTGAGGTATCGCTAGGCTTATTTTCTGTTTCCATTTTACGTAAATTTAAATTCGACACAACAGCTTAGAGATAAAGTTAAAAATATAAATATTGAGATAAAATAACAAGGAAGATAATATAAAAACTTATCTTAGTCTTGAGATGATATCCCGATATCCTGGATGATGCTTCTTTTCAAACTTGAATCACTTTTTGCATTTCTTTATCTCTTGAGATCTTCGTATGCTTTTTCTTTTCAATCACGTCCGGCTCACCAATGTGGTGTGTCGATTTACTGGTCCAGCGATGGCTCAGAAAGTCTCTCAAAGTTAGTGTTTTATTGAAGTTTCTTGATAACTACATTCATATGGGAAGACAAAAAGGACAACACCCTGGAATGCACATCTGGTCCTTTCTGGATTCCTCCGCTGTGCCCTCCTGGTGCAGCGGTCGTCCTGGTGATTTATGGCGGTGGGGTGCGGCATCCCGGTAGGCTGGAATGAAATCTTTCAGCCCCCACAGTATCATTCAGTCCTTTGAAGGTCCATGGCCCTCTACTGTGGTAATGATTTTTAAAATGGCAGTTTGCTTTAATAAACAATGTTAAAGATTAGTTTTAATTATTAATCAAGATTGTGTGTGAATATGTGAGAAAGATGTAATATCGTTGTTGTTTTCTTGGCCGACTGTTTTACATATGGTGTTATCTTAAAATTGCTTGTTTTGAATATTTTTTAGATTGAGATTATTAGCTAGTATGTAAAAAAATTAACTCTGTTGAAATTTAATTTTGTATTTATATATAAATAAAATTAACTCTGTTGATTTTTTTTTATTTAATCGATAACAGCGAAGTTACGCATGTTAATGTTAGGAAATATATTTTGATGTTAAGCAAAACCTGCTCCATCTCGTTTTACATAAATGTTGAAAATTTGGTTGAAATTGATGCATTGTAACGAAAGTTTTTAGTGATGTCCACTTATGAAATTTCCATTTTATTAATATAGATGTGTTCACGTATTATTCATTAGTCTGCACATGCATACAAGAAAAATTAACATCCAAGCAAAAATACAGGAGTCAACATTCCATCTTTGGTATCTGAACCAAGCTATTCTTGAATGTATTTGAGCAACCTGTATTCCCAGGCTCAAAACTGGCAGCCATACACGACCGCTCTTCTTCCAGGATGGTGTAAAGACCTTCCCCATGACAAAAGAGGCCTCACCAGACCACTTCTTGGAATGTATGGGAGCCTCAAGAGAGGACCTATGTTCCAACCCTACCAAGATTATAAATTTAATCCATGATTTAGGTCTCGGTGGCCTTGTATAACTATACAATGGGATAATAATAAAAACACCTCTGTAAATAATTATATACAAGATTGACATGTGTCATATTCTTTTTATCCCCCACTCAATCACACTAAGGCATCAAGCTTGTAAAGCTTGAGACTATTGATGGTGTCTGCCGGGGAAGAGTAGAGCTCATCAATGGATGAGTCAATACAGTCAATACATGTGTCATTACATCACAATATGTATTGTACTCTGTTTAAACTGAAAATAATAAATGAAACTGTGTAATAGAAGAAGAGTTGAGCTATATATAGCAATGATTGAGATGCAGAAGCCCAACAACATGTTGGAAGGAGGCTTAGAAGATGTAGGAGGCTGCCAGGAAGTCTTCAAGAGTGTACAATGACATCTCTTCCGTGATCCACGCCTTTATTGCATCCGCTGAAAGCCCAGTACTTTCTCATCGGCAAAGTATATAAGCCTCTGCCAAGCTGTAAATGTATAGTCACTTCACCATCCGCTGAAGCCCTCGTTACATCTTTTGATTCTCAGCCATGCCATAGACCAGTAAGAACTCCTCTTAAATATCCATCTTTTGTCCTAGCTCAACTATCTTTTCACAGAACTTTACCCGTACAAATGTGTCCCTTGTTTTTGTGTATGGACATTCCCAAGTCTTCCACTCTGCCTCAACCACGACTGCATGTACTCTGTGATAACTGTTAAGGGTCTTCCAAGGTGCAGATAGGAACTGGAAACTCTCCACAACCTGACTGCCCCTCTCAGTTACTACAGGATCGACCCTCTCGGTTACCACACATATATATATGATGTAATTCCACTATAGATGCGTGAAAAATTAGCAGTCGTTTGTGGCTGTCTCCACCTCAATCATCTCTCTCTTTATTTTCCAAATCTTTTTAAACAAAAAAAAATTTACATACTCCATTTAGTTAAATCTTCAGTAAAAACAAAAAAAAACAAAATTTACATTCTATCATTCAAAATGTATCACTACCCCCCATAAAACAATATTAGTATTAATTTTTTCCTCAACGGAGGTTGGGAGGGGATGGAAGGTAAAGGATAAGATACATTTTGAAAGAAAAAAAAAAAAAAGAGAGAGAAAAAAAATGCAAAAATTATATTACACAAGTAATTGTATTTACACAAGAAACCATATTGTTAGATGTAAAAGGCGACCAAAGCCTGTTAGTTGGGGAAAATCACAGGAAAAGGTGGCCCTACAAAACCTAACTAACAATAGGCAGGAAGAAAAAAATGATATTTTAAAATTTGGACATTACATGTCTTTGGAGACACTCTCTCCATGTAGAATCCCATTCCAGGGCAACTTTTAGTTATTTTCCCAATGAATCGCACCCCAGTTCTTGGAATTTATATGACCTCTTCCACCTTTGGTAAACCTCACAGGATACAACTGATTCCGATTCAGTTTGGGTGTCTACCGAAACCAGCAGTAGTTTCTCCAGGGGCTCTGTGGGGTGATCTGGATTTTTAATGGAAGAGAATAAAACCTGAGGACTATCGGTGGAAGCTTGCTTGTTAGGTTCGACACCCAAGCATCTTTCCAAATCCTCTTCTTCCTGAAATGGGAATGGTGGTTCAGTATTTTCTTCATTATCTTCAGCTACCGGATTCCAGAGCTTTACTTTAGAAATATTAACTATTGTTGCATGCTTATTTTTGGGTTGGCATGGCTTATCTATTTCTATGGTTTGTGGTGAGGGTATGGAAATTATGGTGTATGGTTCTGGGTAAAAGGCTGGCATAAGCTTACCTTGACCTGATTGGTAAGGGATCTTATAAAGGACCTTATCCCCTATTTTTTGATTAGGCGTTTTATGGGATTCATTATATCTTTTTACCACACAATTTAAGATGTAATTTTTCTTTATTTTCATTTGCAATTCTCCTAGCCTCTTCTATGGGTGGATATGCTCTTGTTAAATTATTGATATATGATGGCGTTATGCCAAAAAGCAAATAAACGGGAGGCATTTTAGTTATGGAATGAGGAATACTCCGATATTCTTCTAAGGCCTTTTGTAATAATTTGGGCCATGGTATTCTGGGATTTTGTTGATGGTGAAGTCTAAGTTTTGAGATAATAGTCGCATTCGCCCTTTCTACAAGCCCATTACATTGTGGGTGCGAAGGGGATGTCATTACGTGTTTTATGCCCTTTTCTTGTATAAATTTGTTAAACCTTTTGGACAAAAATGAGGGGTGCCTATCAGTAACAATAATTTTTGGTTTACCTACATTTAATAACTGATTTATTATATTGATGTATGTTGCTATAGACGTACTCTTAGAAGGATAAGCCCAGATGTATCTTGAGTGATGATCAACTATCACATGAAGACAATTCTTTGTACTGTTATAATCCCCTAATCCTAAAATACTGTCAAGGGCAACTACATCAAATGGTTTCTCAGCTAGTGGTAAATTACCCATGAGTCCATACGAAGGTGTAGTTGGCTTCTTTACAGACTGACATATTTTACATTTCAGAATATAATTTTTTATTTGTCCTATCATTCCTTTGAAATAATATTGTGTTAAGATAACTCTAGCCATTGAACTTATGCCTGGGTGTCCTAAACTTTTGTGAGCCCTACTTATCAATTGTTGCTGTAAGGAGGGTGGTACTATAATCCTATCTCTATTTTTTAGCCTAATATAAGTAATACCGTTTTTAATGAAATATAGTTTAGATGAAGGCTTAAGTAATGATTTTTGTTCTTGTTCTATATTTTGAACAGTTAAGAAGCAGGTATATGGCAGTCGGGAAAACATGTCGGCTTCATGATTCTCACATCCCTTATTATATTTAAATTCCAAATCATATTCTGATAATTTTAGCGCCCATCGGAATAATCTACCGTTAGTATGTTTGAAATTATTTAACCAAATTAATGCCTTATGGTCGGTATGAACTATCACATGTTGACCTGAAATATAGGGATGATATCTTTTACATGTTTCTATTATCGCCAATAATTCAAGTTCTGTTATTGTATACTTGGATTCTGCTCCCCTTAAAGCCCTACTATAAAGCGCTATGGGTCTTAAGGTGCCATCAGGATACTCCTGTTTAAGTACGCCTCCTAAACCTGCAATACTAGCATCGCAAAAGATATGTGTAGCTAATAATGGATTATAAATTTGGAGTATTGGTTTCGAAACTAATGCTTCTTTAAGGGCTTCAAAACTCCTCTGACACTATTCAATCCACGTAAATTTTACATCTTTTTTCAATAGATCATTTAAAGGCGCTCTCAACTTATTAAAATTATTTATAAATATTGCATAATGCGTAACGCTGCCCAAAAATGACCTTAAGCATCTAACATCACGAGGAGGGGGCAAAGATTTAATTATACCAACATTAGTACTTGAAGGAGAGATTTGATCTCCAAAAATTTCGTAACCCAAATAATTTATCTTTTGCATAAAAAACAAACATTTATCTTTCCTAAGTTGGATACCTTCCTTTTGTAGGATTGCAAATATTTCCCCAAGGTGTTCTAAATGGGATTCGGTATCTTTTGAGAAAACCAATATATCGTCAAAGTAAGATATTATATTTTTAAGTTCATATTTCTGCAATATGGAAGTGAGGATCCTGTTAAAAATAGCAGGAGCTGTCCGCAATCCAAATGGTAATCTGCACCATTGGTAAGAACCTTCTGTGGTGGTAAAGCAAGTAATAGGTTGATCTTTTTCATGTAAACCAATAGTCCAGTATGCACTTAAAATATCAAGGCACGAGAATACTTTTGAGCCTTGCACCTTTTGGATGATATTTTCAATTAAAGGAATTGGGAAACTATCTCCTATCAGTTTTGAATTCAATTTCCTAAAGTCTATCATAGCCTAGTAAACTATCATAGTCTAGATTTATCATTTTCTCCCTTTTTATGTGCTAAAGTTACTGGCGAACTATATGGAGAAGAAGCATGCCTAATAATCCCATATTTTAATAATTGCCTAATTTGTTCCTTAATTATTTCGGTGTCCCTGGGATTATGTCGATAAGGTCTGAGACAAACAGGAGATTTATCTTTGAGTCTTAACCTGGGGGGATCTACTTTTAATGGTCTAATATTATATTTGTTTTCACCAAAAATATCATTATAGCGACTTAATAAAATGTAGAAATTATTCTTAAGTTTGTCATCATTATTTAGATAGCTGTCTTCTAGATTTGGCAAGGGTAAGGGTCGAAAGTTTGGTTGGTAAACGAGTTTAGATTTAAAACAAGAGGGGACATTTATGTTATATTGATCAATAGTTCTATCTAAAAGAGATAACTTTCTATATGATTACATTTTCCTGAAAGTCTTAAACAACAATTATGTTTTTTACAATATTTAACATTATTAAAAACACCAAAATATTTTTTTGAGTTATCACAATATTGCAAAGCATTGAGTTCATCTTTAGAAAATGTATATTGAAATTTGGATAAAAACATTATTTTGCATAATAACATTCTCATCAAAATCAATCTTTAGGTTAAAATATTTCAGGTACTTAGTGGATATTATCAGAAAATTTAAATTTGGATTATCAATAATATAGAACAACATATTGTTGGTTATATCTCCAATTCTGATCGTTAAACAAATTTGCCCAAATATTCCAATACGGTTAGATACAGTGCTGATCATATTAGGTGTGTTTGTGTGTTGTTGGCTAGAGTTATTTATCTTATCTAAAAGGCATTCAGGTAATAGGTGTACAGAAATAATATTAATGTCACTGCCGGAATCAAAAAGTACTAAATAGGTTCCCAAGAGTAATGAATTTACCCCAACGTCACTCATCACTCCTGGGCACCACTATTGTTGCCTTACATTACCTCGAAAGTCTTGGTAAAACTGCTTTCGCCGGGTTTCTTGCCGGTCGCCAACCTCTCTGCCGGGGCGGGCACCTGAAGGAAGAGAATCCTGTGAAGGCGTTGCATTCCTTGAGTCGATATTTTGAAAGTCCTGTCGATATCTGGGGCCATTAACTGGTGAAGATGTCTCTTCATGTCGAAATCCTTCTTCCAGGGAAGATGCAATTTTAATCCACATGTCCAGATTAGCTGGATTGGCAGCGATCAAAAATGGTCTCAGCTTCGCGTTTACATTCGAAGAAAGCGCTTCCAGGGTCTGCAGGGTCTTGCGCCATCTAGTGGAGCAAGAATAAACTAAACGTTTATTTAGCTTACTCCGTGATATTTGGCCAACCCAATTTCTTGATAAATCAAGAAAAGCCATCCATGAACGCATTTCGTGCTGATGGCGCTCGGCAGTGTGGAGTAGGCTGTAACCACTGCGATCAATGTTCGTGGATGGCTTTTCTTGATTTATCGAGAAATTGGGTTGGCCAAATATCACGGAGCAAGCTAAATAAATGTTTAGTTTATTTTTGCTCCACTAGATGGCGCTCTGCCATTTTATTTTGCTTCTAGGGAATCCCTGCCATTTTATGCCAGGGCTTTAAAAGATATTCCTTCATTATCAGATTAAATAGCATATCTCAAAACTATGACAGCGACTTCTTCCTGACCTACCTCTATATGGTGTAATAATTTCATCCAGATAGGTATTGTGGAAACATATGCGGGACAAACAAACAGACATGTAGATTATATACAGAGAAACTTGGATAATTCAAAGTCCAAGGGACCAAAAAAATATGTGATTTATCAAAAATTTGAATTAAAGGGACCAAATTCTAGGGATCAAGATAGCCAATTATAACACGCTGAATATATTTACAAGTATATATATTTATATGCTCTAAAATCCTACAAACTTTTAGCATATATATATCTAAACTTGAATATAAATTCAGCATGTTATCATTGGCTAGATGTAGTACTTCTGGGTTTCCATGTTGAAGGGCATGTTAGCCCAAAACCTCAAGAAATAAAGAATGGTAAAAAGAAACCAAACCCTAGATTCCTTATTTATTTAGTCAAAAAAGTAACAATTATTAGATAAGATTTGCATTGATAATTTCACATGGTTATCATTGTTTGTCCTGGATACCTTTTCATTTATCATGTAAATACAGTATACACAATCAGCATAATTATGGCTTCTATTTATATCCATGCATCATTATTCTTTTAATTAGGAGTGAATTATTATTTTTTTAAATTTCACTTTTCCTTTGCTTTAGAGGTGTGAATACTATGAGGGTAGGACAATGTCTCAATAAATGCTTCATGTGTGTCACATAGAATTAATTTACAAATTTCAAAGATAATTTCCATTTATTAAAAATATATGAAATATGGAGTTGAAATATAATTTTGTGTTAAAAATTTGACAAATTTACAAACAAAAATATTTTATATACATTTCTTCCTAATTAAAAATTATTAATAAAGCAATGGTCATTTTTGTATTTAGTCTAATTTCATAGCATTGAGAAAATATTTTGGTTATAGATAGATTATTAGAAATTAGTTTTAGAAAATACTAAGAACAAAATGAAGAATCTTTTCTGGGCACAAATGAACTAACTCAAAACCATTTATTAAGATGTATAGATTTATACATGGATTTACCACGGAGTCGGCAAATGAAAAGAATAAAAAAGTAAAAACTAATCACATTTGATGGTGAAAAATGGATTTAATATACAGGAAAACCTAAGTAAGACAATTTAGTTCATAATAGAAATTCCAAAAAAGGGGGTAGGGTTCAGGCTTTTAATGAGTGAGTTCTAATATGTTTCCTTAAGGTGTTAGAGCTTATTGTTCTGTATTCACAGTGGGGACAAAGGTGGGGCTTCTCACCAGTGTGGGTTCTAATATGTATTTTTAAGTTACTAGATTGATTTGTCCTATAATCACAATGGGGACAAAGCTGGGGCTTCTCACCAGTGTGGGTTCTAATATGTATTTTTAAGTTACTAGATTGATTTGTCCTATAATCACAATGGGGACAAAGCTGGGGCTTCTCACCAGTGTGGGTTCTAATATGTCTTTTTAAGTCACTAGAATGATTTGTCCTATAATCACAATGGGGACAAAGGTGGGGCTTCTCACCAGTGTGGGTTCCAATATGTGTTTTTAAGTTACTAGATTGATTTGTCCTATAATCACAATGGGGACAAAGCTGGGGCTTCTCACCAGTGTGGGTTCCAATATGTGTTTTTAAGTGACTAGAATGATTTGTCCTATAATCACAATGGGGACAAAGCTGGGGCTTCTCACCAGTGTGGGTTCTAATATGTGTTTTTAAGTTACTAGATTGATTTGTCCTATAATCACAATGGGGACAAAGCTGGGGCTTCTCACCAGTGTGGGTTCTAATATGTCTTTTTAAGTCACTAGAATGATTTGTCCTATAATCACAATGGGGACAAAGGTGGGGCTTCTCACCAGTGTGGGTTCCAATATGTGTTTTTAAGTTACTAGATTGATTTGTCCTATAATCACAATGCGGACAAAGCTGGGGCTTCTCACCAGTGTGGGTTCTAATATGTCTTTTTAAGTGACTAGAATGATTTGTCCTATAATCACAATGGGGACAAAGCTGGGGCTTCTCACCAGTGTGGGTTCTAATATGTGTTTTTAAGTTACTAGATTGATTTGTCCTATAATCACAATGGGGACAAAGCTGGGGCTTCTCACCAGTGTGGGTTCTAATATGTCTTTTTAAGTCACTAGATTGATTTGTCCTATAATCACAATGGGGACAAAGGTGGGGCTTCTCACCAGTGTGGGTTCTAATATGTTTTTTTAAGGCACTAGAATGATTTGTCCTATAATCACAATGGGGACAAAGCTGGGGCTTCTCACCAGTGTGGGTTCCAATATGTGTTTTTAAGTTACTAGAATTATTTGTCCTATAATCACAATGGGGACAAAGGTGGGGCTTCTCACCAGTGTGGGTTCCAATATGTGTTTTTAAGTGACTAGAATGATTTGTCCTAAAATCACAATGGGGACAAAGCTGGGGCTTCTCACCAGTGTGGGTTCTAATATGTATTTTTAAGTTACTAGAATGATTTGTCCTATAATCACAATGGGGACAAAGGTGGGTCTTCTCACCAGTGTGGGTTCCAATATGTGTTTTTAAGGTACTAGATTGATTTGTCCTATAATCACAGTGGGGACAAAGATGGGGCTTCTCACCAGTGTGGGTTCTGATATGTTTTTTTAAGTCACTAGAGTAATTTGTCCTATAATCACAGTGGGGACAAAGGTGGGGTTTTTCACCAGAGTGTTTTTGCTGGCGGGCTATTAAACTTTCCATGTATATTGTTCAAATTTTAAAGAATGAACAGATATAACTTTTTTCTCCTGTGTGGTTGTGAGAAAAAATGCTTGATATATTTGGGTTGAAACAAGTGAGCAGTTTTACATTAAATTGGTACACTATTTCTCCTTCAGTAGTGGCCAGAATTCTTGGCCTCTCTCAAAGGAAATACTGGATGTATTCACTGAGATATGCTGCAACAGACATTAATCATTAGCAAGAAATTATTTTAGGTTGTATAATTAAAAATAATTGAAAATCAGGTTTCAAGAGGTAAATATACTTTTTGATGTGATCATAGTTAGATTTTTAAAAAGCCAACCTGTATACCATGATTTTGGATTTGACCCTATTATATTGATACATGAATAACATCATCCTGCAAACTATGTTATAAATATATTTATTGAAAATTAAAAAAAAAAACACATTCCCTGACTCCCCACAGTATTTTTGATGACACAGCACCATCTGTGTGAATATAAACAAATAATTTGACTAGATGGAGCTCTGCCATCTAAAATCCTCATGTGAGCCATCAGGGTTGGCCTTTTTTTATATCAGCAATTTTCCTATTTGATTTATTTTTCCCACCTATATATATATATGGTAACTAGAACACATACAAAATAATAACACATTCCATTTCTGTAACAAAGTATATCACGATAAATCTCGCAATCCTTTATATCTATAAAAATGAAAACCAAATTCGATGTTTATTATTGCGTTGCGCAAAATCTACAGAATAAATCACCCACAATCCCACAATATACAATAAAACCCTCCTAAACAGAACCCAGGATATAGCAAACCTTCCCTTATAAAAACATTAGGTAATCCCCAATTCCATTCCATTAAAAATACCATTGTTATAACAAACCTTTGATTAAAATAATGAACTACCCTATAACTAACCTAATTTTAGAGGTCCCACACAAAATTATAAATCCAATTTAAAAACTAGGCTAATAACAAACTTAAAATTGTAATCAAGAGATTATTTAAAATAAAAAAGAGCATGTTTAAGCCCACAGAACACGATTTTAAAACAATATATTTAGCGGTTTTGTTGCTTACATTTATGTTCATTTTTCCCGCATATCATATAAATTTTTATATATTATACTTCTTATTAAATAACTCTTTGCATTCCTCAAATTTGAAATAGAAAATGGCTTACAAAATGAAGGGAAAAAAAGAAAAGAAAGGTTTTCTAAAAAAATAAAATATATTATCAGAAAAAAGCCATTATCAAAGCTTTTCAAAGAGAAACAACACAGGCAAAATTTCAGAACATGTTAAAATAAGAAAATGTAACTTATCTACTAGAGATAGATTAGAAGAGAGGTTATTAAAAATTGTTACAAAGAAAAATCAACCCCAACATTTGCTGCGATGGTATGTGTTTGCATGCACTTTTAGAAGAGTTTAATAGTTTAACCTTGCCTAAAAATGAGGTCTAAATAAATGGGCCCAAGAATCAACAAAAATTATTTTTGAAAATTGTACTAATTCAATTTACTGGCAATGTGTTTCTCTATGTAGTTACATAGTTTAGTAATATACCTATGTAATGCCTATAAAGTATGTATTTAATAAATAAATTTAGTATATTATTATTTTACTTAAAGCGAAAGATGCTTCAGTCAATTCCACTTATGAAGTGGGAAGTGACATAAGTGAACAATTACTAATAATTTTAATTTTCTTATTTGTCCTTGGTTTGAGAACCCTACATTTTTATAGAATTTTATTAGAAACTTATATAATGACCTACAATGGTTTATTGTTGAGGGATAATTAGTATATATATATTTTGAATTATGATTGATAAATTGATTAAAAGTAGCAAAATATCTATTTAGAATAGGGAGCTATTTACAACACACATTGTTGTGGTGAAAGGTCTTATATATAAATAAACATGTAAACATGAGTGCATGATGATATTGGAATCTGATTCTTGAATTATAACAGATAAAGTTAATATTTATTGATTTTTGAAGGTTTTAGCTTATATTTCAGAGGTTTTAGATAGGAACTTGCCTTTTATGATTTATTATCCGAGTGAAAGTTTGCCTAACGAATATTATATATTATGAAGTATAATAAACAATGTTAAAGATTAGTTTTAATTATTAATCAAGATTGTGTGTGAATATGTGAGAAAGATGTAATATCGTTGTTGTTTTCTTGGCCGACTGTTTTACATATGGTGTTATCTTAAAATTGCTTGTTTTGAATATTTTTTTAGATTGAGATTATTAGGTAGTGTATGTAAAAAAATTAACTCTGTTGAATTTTTTTTTTTTTGTATTTATGTATAAATAAAATTAACTCTGTTGATTTTTTTTTTTTGTATTTAATCGATAACACCGAAGTTACGCATGTTAATGTTAGGAAAAATATTTTGATGTTAAGCAAAACCTGCTCCATCTCGTTTTACATAAATGTTGAAAATTTGGTCGAAATTGATGCATTGTAACGAAAGTTTTTAGCGAACAACACTTATGAAATTTGCATTTTTTTAATATAGATAACTGTTTGAGGCCTTGAACAACCGCTGAAAACAAAAAAAAAGAATTTGCAACTCCTAACAGTTTCCGAGCAACATATAAAATAACACATCATGCAACACCTAAGATTTAAAAATATATACAGAAATTAGATCATTCCTGGCCATTCTAACAACCCAGATATCTTATATGACAGTCATCTTCCTGACCTGCCTCTATATGGTGTCACAATTCATCTTGCTAAGTATTGTATAAACATATGCGGAACAAACAGACATGTAGATTATATATATTATTGCCACACCTCTGTGTCAAGGATGGCCAAATATGCAAACAGGAATGGTAAGGATCTGTTGGAATAATATTTTTATTTACCTTCAAGCCCTATAAAAACAAAGCAAGTCACAGAGAGGTAGCATCATTAAACAGCTGCCATCAACAACAAGGAGTATGAATTCACTCCTCGTCCTGATGGGCTTCTTCCTTTTTGACTGCTCCTCCCCCCTCAGCTATTCTTGGGGTGAAAACTGGCCAAACTGACCCTGATTGCCACCACAGCGATGTCTAAACTTATTTCTTTCAGGAGATTTAACTAGAGATAAGATTTGCATTGATAGTTTCATGGGGTAATCATTGCTTTTTTGTCCTGGATACATTTTCACTTATCATGTAAATACATGTGATAATCTGTATATAGGATTATGTAACGCCACCACAATTTATGTATAATGTATCGTCAAAAGGTATAATTAAAGTTAGGCCTTGCGAGATGGGAAAAGAACAAAGTATAGGATTGCATCATCCAGGAAGTAAAGGTCACTGCCCTGGACCCATAAAACTTAAGTTCAAAGACCTTCTTCTTCCTGGAGGATTGCAATCATGGCGACAATGGAGGTACTGACCCAATCACATTTAAGCAAGACAAATTGATAGCAAATCATCAGAGAGCACATGGAAGGATCTCCACCAATGTGAAGTCGAGAGAGTTGATGACAATGATCTCGGACAAGAAGTAAAATATAGGTAGGTGACCGTGCTAGGAACTAGGTGTGCCCAACATAGGCTCCAAGCAATGTAGTGTACGCTCCATCGTGTGAAAGGCCAAATACCTTCAATCTCATTCTCCCTCTCGCTAAGGTCTATTTTCTACCCCATCCAGGTATGTTTGTTCTTCCCCTGTGGAAAACCTTTTTACCATTCGACCAAGACTGCACCAATCAACAAAATCACCCCATGTTTCAACACAACCACACAATTCGACAGGATTCTACAGTGAGTCCACAGCAACCCACAGTGAGTCGACACCACCCCTGCATTCGACAAAAAGTCAACACCCCGATTCGACATTGAGTCGACAGGATTCGACAGTCGACAGTATTCGACATACATGTATACACTAATCAGCATAATTATGGCTTCTATGTATATCCCTGCATCATTATTCTTCTAAGTAAATGTTATTTATTTTTATAAAAATTTTACTTTTCCTTTGCTTTAGACTGAGGTGTGAATACTGAGGGTAGGACAATGTCTCAATAAATGCTTCATGTGTGTCAAATAGAATTAAGTCACAATTTTCAAAGATATCCTTTTATTTAAAATATTTTGTGTGAAGAAATTTAACAATTTCCAAACAAAATTATTTTATATACATTTCTTTCTTATTATTTTTTTTAAATAAACCAATGGTCATTTTTGTATTTAGTCTAATTTTCACAGGGTTGAGAAAATTTTTGGGTTATAGATAATTAGAAATTAGTTTTAGAAAATAGCAAGAACAAAATGAAGAATCTCAAACTTTCTGGGCACAAATGAACAAACACAAAACCCTTTATTAAGATGTATAGATATTGTTACATCATGATTAATGGCGTATTTCTTATATTATTTTTAATATATTTGAAATTTAAATTATATATTTATTTATTTTTATATTCTATGATATTTATTTAAAACACAGATTATTTAGATTGTCATCATTTGTATTTAGGTACACGTGACTTCACTGCTCTCTTTGATGTGAGAAAATAAAAAAAGGATTCTGGTGGCTACTTAAAGAAGACTTATCTCGTTATTCCCTTTTATAAATTTGTAGGATGGTTGAAACACGCTCTGGTAAGATGCAAGACCCAGCACAGGAGAGAATCCAGGTTGAAGAGTCTGCCAAGCCGCAACCTGGTGCAACAATTGGTAGAGATGCTAGTTCCGACCCAGTTGTCCTGAATCCCAACATCGACATCCCCAAGTATGATGGAACGGAAGACCCTCGCCCATGGATTGAATCTCTTGAAGAAATTGGCTTCTTGTACCATTGGGCAGACTACATTATCTCTCGTTATGCCGCCATGAACATGACGGGAAGCGCTAAAACCTGGTTGAATTTACACAAGGCTAGTTTCACGAGCTGGGAAAATATTAAAATCCGCCTCATTCAGGATTTTTCTTTGGACGCGAATAAAGAAGAACTTAGAATGAAGCTCAACAGAATGCAACACTGGAATGAACCAGCAATCAGGTTCGCGGAAGACATTCTAGTGTTGTGCAACAAGGTTGACCCCGCAATGGAAGAAGAAACAAAAATTGAACATGTTATTGGAGGACTGAAAAAAGAGTACTCATTCGCGCTCTACCTGAACCCTCCTAAAACGACCGATGACCTTCTTGTCGTGTGCAAGAAAATGGATTCTTTTGAAAAGAAGTATCGGGAACGTGTGGAGAAATCCAGAAACCTATATAACGGTCCACGCTATTCTAGACCCCAACAACAATCGAGGTACGTGCCGCCGACTGCCGCACGAAACTACCAGACCACTTCCAGGCCCCAAGCCCCTGTTTCCAATAATTACAAGAACGACTCCCCTCCTACCCCCAGACAGTATCGAAACAACTTTCCCCAGCCCTCTACCCCTAGACGTCCTTATAATCCTAACTTTGTGCCGAAACCAAACCTTCAGAGAAACACTTACAATAAAAGCCAAGAAGTGAGCAAAACTAGGACGGAAGATGGAAGACCAATCTGCTTTAAATGTAACAAGCCAGGGCACGTGGCCCGTTATTGTAGGGTCAAGTTTATAAGAATCCTAGAAGAGGATCCAGCAGATACCCAAGAGAAGGTCGAAGAAAAATGCCAAATGAATGAAATATCAGAGAAATCAGGACCTCGGCTTTATGCTGATGTATGTCATAGCACACAGACAAATATTCCTACCCGGAATAGATATTCCGTGTTGGAAGATTTAAACTAAGCGTCGCGCCTGAATCTGTCAATCAAAGCAAGTCGACCATAAACGGAATCAAGAAGTTGGACCCTAAATACAAATTAAAAATTAATGTGGACAAGATAGGGACTTTTGAAGCTTTGGTTGATACAGGTGCTGACCTCTCAGTGGTCGACCTCAGAACGGCCCTCGATACAGGCCATGGTATAAGTAAACTCGCAAAAATTTGTGCAGGACCCGATGGAAAAAAATTGGACATGGTAGGAAGTATATTTTTAAATATAAAAATTGATGACGAAACATTATCACACAACTTTGTGATATTGAAAACGCATTTACGGACATTAATTCTTGGGAGAGATTTCCTTAAGAAAATGAACGCAAAAATAGATTGTAAGCAAGAAACTATAAAATATGATTTGACGAATAATCATGACGAAATCAAATTTGAAATGTTGAAAATAAAGAGTGCCAAGGATTCCATTGTACCGGAATGTTCCATGAAATTGATCAAGGCATTGGTAGAAACAGAGGATGGAGAATATATTATCGAGGAGAGCAGCAAAATGTTTCAAACAAATGGACTTCGTCTAGCAAGAAGCTTGATCAATGTTATAAATAGGGAAACACACATCTGGATAACTAATCCGTATCCTCGACCGTTAAAAATAATGAAAAACCAAACATTGGCTTTTGGAAGTAGTCCAGCGAAAATAAATGTGAGTCGAGAAAGAGAGGTAGAAAAGAACGAAGAACCTAGATTCCAAATAAACGAAAATCTTTCACCAAAGGAACAGAAGGAGTTAAAACAAGTTTTAGAAAGGTATGGAGATCTTTTTTCATCGAGATTAGGGAGAACCAATTTGGCAAAACATCGGATAGACACAGAAGACGCGAAGCCAATTAAACACAAGCCTTACCGGGTAAGTGCTAAAGAACGAGATATTATAAAAGAGCAAATTGACGAGATGCTTACAGAAGGCATAATTAGGCCATCTTCTAGCCCCTGGTCTTTTCCAGTAATATTGGTCAAGAAGCGAGATGGTAAATACAGATTTTGTGTGGACTACAGAAAACTGAATAATGTGACAGTAAAAGATGTCTATCCGATCCCTAGAATAGACGAAGTTATGGATACTCTCCAAGGATCTACACACTTCTCAGCAATAGACCTCAGATCTGGATATTGGCAAGTTGAAGTCGAAGAAAGAGACAAAGAGAAAACAGCTTTCACTACAGCGCATGGATTATATGAATTCAACGTGATGCCTTTTGGACTTTGTAACGCGCCTGCTACCTTTGAGAGAAATATGGAGAATATGCTTGGAAATCTGAGATGGCAAATTTGTTTGTGTTATCTGGATGATGTTATCATATATAGCCCGGATTTTCCAACGCACCTCAAAAGACTTGAAGCTGTTTTTAGATGTTTTCGTGAATCTAATTTAAGGTTAAACGACAAAAAATGCCGATTTGCTTTTGAAGAATTAGAGATTCTCGGCTATATAACGAGCAAACATGGTATAAAACCCGCGGAACATAACATCAAAGCTGTCAGAAATTTTCCTCGGCCCAAAAAGGTCAAAGAAGTACAATCCTTTTTGGGAATGTGTTCATATTATAGAAAATTTATCAAAGACTTTTCAAAAATTGCTGACCCTTTGACCAACCTTATAAAAAAAAGTGTATCATTTACCTGGACAGAAAGACAAGAGGAAGCGTTTCAAACCCTAAAAACAGCACTATTAAGTCCACCAATTTTAGGTCACTTCAATCCAAATTCACCTACCTATGTTCATACTGATGCGTCCAACATCGGCATAGGTGCAACACTTGTCCAAGACATCGGTGGTGAAGAGAAGGTGATCTCATATTTGAGTCGTACCCTAAGTAAAGCGGAGCAAAATTATTCAACCACTGAAAAAGAATGTCTGGCCGTTGTCTGGTCAATGTCAAAATTACGACCCTACCTTTATGGAAGACACTTTAAAATAGTAACAGACCATCACGCCTTATGCTGGCTCAAAAACTTGAAGGATCCAACAGGTCGATTGGCAAGATGGGCATTGAAAATTCAAGAATATGACTTCGATATAATACATAAATCGGGAAAGAAGCATCTGGACGCCGATGGCTTATCTAGGGGGCCCTTACCAGAAACTGATTGGGATGAGGATTTTGAAAGGCTATTTTTAAATCAAATAACAGACGAAGAGGATAAATTTATCGAAAGTGTTAAGAAAAACCTTAATGGAAGCAGGCGATCAATTGCGCAAAACTTTAAAGAAGAAGATGGATGCCTCTTTAAGAAAAACCCGAACCCTGAAGGCAGGGCGTGGTTGCTTGTGGTTCCAGAGAATAAAAAGAGAGAAATTATGAAAGAATATCACAATCATATGTCGAATGGCCATCTGGGCGTCGCCAGAACCATGTACCGAATAAAGAGTAAATACTTTTGGCCATCCATGCTAAAGGATGTCTCAGAATTCGTTAAGACGTGTCACCTTTGCCAAAGTAGGAAAGGCTCAAACCAATTACCTTCTGGACTACTACAGCCCATCCCCCCAGCCAACTTTCCTTTCGAAAGAATTGGAATTGACTTTGTTGGTCCACTACCATCTACGAAAAACAGGAAAAAATGGATAATCGTGCTGACGGACTACTACACTAGATATGCAGAAACAAGAGCAGTCTCGGAAGCAACAGTGAAAGAAGTTTCTAAATTTCTAGTAGAGGATATTTTTCTTCGGCACGGAGCCCCACAATATCTTATTAGTGACAGAGGCTCTCAATTTACCAGTAATTTAATGAAAGAGGTGATGAAAACGTGCAAGATTAAACATTGCTTCACAACGAGCTATCATCCCCAGACTAATGGATTGACAGAGCGGTTAAATAGAACATTGATCAATATGCTCAGTATGTATGTGAACACTGATCAGAAAAATTGGGACGAAATACTCCCATTCATCACTCACGCTTACAATACTACAATTCAGGAAACCACAGGATATTCTCCCTTTTTCCTGATGTTTGGAAGAGAACCCACGTCTCTTTTGGACGACAGGAATATCTCGGTGGACATTGACAAAGATGATTATGATGAATACATAAAACATCACTTAGACAAAATAAACAGAACAAGAAAATTAGTTGTTAACAACACAATAAAGACTCAAGAAAGAATGAAAAAGAACTATGACAAGAAACACATGGAAAGAAGCTACGAACCAGGAGAATTAGTAGCAGTTTGGACACCAATTAGGAAAATAGGAAAGTGTGAGAAACTACTGAGAAAATATTTTGGCCCATATAGAATATTAAAGAGGCTGTCTAACGTAAATTACTTAATTGAGCCAAAAGATAATCCTGGCCAAGACCCATTGATTGTCCATGTCTCAAGACTCAAACCCTATTTTGAGAGAATTGATGAGGTAACTCACGAGGACGTGACGACCTCTGGAGAGGGGGAAGTGTTACATCATGATTAATGGCGTATTTCTTATATTATTTTTAATATATTTGAAATTTAAATTATATATTTATTTATTTTTATATTCTATGATATTTATTTAAAACACAGATTATTTAGATTGTCATCATTTGTATTTAGGTACACGTGACTTCACTGCTCTCTTTGATGTGAGAAAATAAAAAAAGGATTCTGGTGGCTACTTAAAGAAGACTTATCTCGTTATTCCCTTTTATAAATTTGTAGGATGGTTGAAACACGCTCTGGTAAGATGCAAGACCCAGCACAGGAGAGAATCCAGGTTGAAGAGTCTGCCAAGCCGCAACCTGGTGCAACAATATATACTTGGATTTACCACGGAGTAGGCAAATGAAAAGAATAAAAAAGTAAAAACTAATTACACTTGATGGTGAAAAATGGATTTGATATACAGGAAAACTTAATTAAGACAATTTAGTTCAAAATAGAAATTCCAAAAAAGGGGGTAGGGTTCAGGCTTTTAATTAGTGTGAGTTCTAATATGTTTCCTTAAGGTGTTAGAGCTTATTGCTCTGTACTCACAGTGTGGACAAAGGTGGGGCTTCTCACCAGTGTGGGTTCCAATATGTGTTTTTAAGGTACTAGATTTATTTGTCCTATAATCACAATGGGGACAAAGCTGGGGCTTCTCACCAGTGTGGGTTCTAATATGTGTTTTTAAGTTACTAGATTGATTTGTCCTATAATCACAATGGGGACAAAGCTGGGGCTACTCACCAGTGTGGGTTCTAATATGTCATTTTAAGTTACTAGATTGATTTGTCCTATAATCACAATGGGGACAAAGCTGGGGCTTCTCACCAGTGTGGGTTCTAATATGTATTTTTAAGGCATCTGAGGAATTTGTCCTATAATCACAATGGGGACAAAGCTGGGGCTTCTCACCAGTGTGGGTTCTAATGTCTTTTTAAGGCACCTGAGTAATTTGTCCTATGAACACAGTGGGGACAAAGGTGGGGTTTTTCACTAGAGTGTTTATGCTGGCGTGCTATTAAACTTTTCATGTATTTTGTTCAGATTTTAAAGAATGAACAGGTATAATTTTTTTCTCCTGTGTGGTTGTGAGAAAAATGCTTGATGTATTTGGGTTGATACAAGTGAGCAGTTTTACATTCAACTGGTACATTATTTCTCCTTCAGTAGTGCCCAGAATATTTGGCCTGCTCTCAGAGGATATGCTGGATGTATTCACTGAGATATGCTGCACCAGACTTTGACCATTAGTGAGGAATTATTTCAAGTTGTATAATAAAAATAATTGAAAATCAGGTTTCATGAGGTCAATATACTTTTGATGTGATCATAGTTCGATTATAAAAAGCCAACCTGTATACCATGGTTTCGGGTTTGACCCTATTATATTGGTACATGAATAACATCATAAAAATAAAAAAGACACATTCATTGACTGCTCACAGTATTTTTGATGACACAGCACCATCTGTGTGATTGTAAACAAATAATTTCAATATGCTATTTAAAGTGCTCATGCGAGCCGTCAGGGTATGCCTTTTTTTTTAACAGTAGAACAACCTCCATGAGAGGATACTCCCGCTAGAGATCACTGATGTAAATGGACTTAGAGTTACGCAGACGTATAAAAATAATTAAATTGTGTATATATTTATTTATTAGGTTTTGACTAGGACTAGAGAGTAAACACTTTCTTTGTCATTTAGTGTTCTCGAAACAAAAGTAATTGGTTTCTCAATGCCGTTAACAATATTGGAAATATATCCTCCTATACCATAGTTTGATGCATCACAAGTAACATAAAGAGATAAATCTTGCGAATAATGCATCAAACAAGTTTTTGTATTAATCTAATTTTTACATTTTTCGAAAGCCTGATCATGTTCTTTTTTCCAATTCCAATTATAACTTCTTTTCAATAAAGAGAATAAAGGATGTGCATGTATGAATAAATTTTTAACGAATTTACTGTAAAATGACAACATGCCCAAGAAAGATTTCAATTCGCAGACGTATAAAAATAATTAAATTGTGTATATATTTATTTATTGGGTTTTGACTAGGACTAGAGAGTAAACACTTTCTGTCGAGAGATATGTAAATTTTGATTGTTTAATTTTTGGATTAAATTTATTTTGTTGAATTGCTTTATGTAAATATTTTTAAAGAAGGTAAATAAACTTTTTTTTTAATAAGTTCTGATTATTTTTATTTTGTTAAAAATAAATGTGTTTATACTATTTTTTTAATAAATTAAGAAAAAACAAAATAACAGTCACCTCTCTACAAAGTACAGTTTTCATTAGAAAAATTATCCTTTACACTATTTAGCAACTCTCCGGTAAGAGGACACCTCTCCCTAAAGGACACTTGGCTCTGCAAATAGGTGTTGTTTACAGGGAGGTTCTAATGTATCTTGGATAATGAACCTTTCCTATTTGATTTTTTATTTTCCCACCTATGTATATATATATATATATATATATACAAATATCACGGAGCAAGCTAAATAAACGTTTAGTTTATTTTTGCTCCACTAGATGGCGCTCTGCCATTTAAAAAAGCACATGTGCTCGTGGTCAGGAGATGCCTTTTTTATTTTTAATATCAACACCTGACCCACTTATCTTTTATTTTTTCTATTGTTTTTTCATATATATTGTTGCACCAGGCTGCGGCTTGGCAGACTCTTCAGCCTTGATTCTCTCCTGTGCTGGGTCTTGCATCTTGCCAGAGCGTGTTTCAACCATCCTACAAATTTATATAAGGGAATAATGAGATAAGTCTACTTTAAGTAGCCTCCAGAATACCTTATTTATTTTCTCACATCAAAGAGAGCAGTGAAGTCACAGTGTACCTAAATACAAATGATGATAATCTGTTTTAAATAAATATCATAGAATATAAAAATAAATAAATATATAATTTAAATTTCAAATATATTAAAAATAATATAATAAATACGCCATTAATCATGATGTAACACTTCCCCCTCTCCAGAGGTCGTCACGTCCTCGTGAGTTACCTCATCAATTCTCTCAAAATAGGGTTTGAGTCTTGAGACATGGACAATCAATGGGTCTTGGCCAGGATTATCTTTTGGCTCAATTAAGTAATTTACGTTAGACAGCTTCTTTAATATTCTATATGGGCCAAAATATTTTCTCAGTAGTTTCTCACACTTTCCTATTTTCCTAATTGGTGTCCAAACTGCTACTAATTCTCCTGGTTCGTAGCTTCTTTCCATGTGTTTCTTGTCATAGTTCTTTTTCATTCTTTCTTGAGTCTTTATTGTGTTGTCAATAACTAATTTTCTTGTTCTGTTTATTTTGTCTAAGTGATGTTTTATGTATTCATCATAATCATCTTTGTCAATGTCCACCGAGATATTCCTGTCGTCCAAAAGAGACGTGGGTTCTCTTCCAAACATCAGGAAAAAGGGAGAATATCCTGTGGTTTCCTGAATTGTAGTATTGTAAGCGTGAGTGATGAATGGGAGTATCTCGTCCCAATTTTTCTGATCAGTGTTCACATACATACTGAGCATATTGATCAATGTTCTATTTAACCGCTCTGTCAATCCATTAGTCTGGGGATGATAGCTCGTTGTGAAGCAATGTTTAATCTTGCACGTTTTCATCACCTCTTTCATTAAATTACTGGTAAATTGAGAGCCTCTGTCACTAATAAGATATTGTGGGGCTCCGTGCCGAAGAAAAATATCCTCTACTAGAAATTTAGAAACTTCTTTCACTGTTGCTTCCGAGACTGCTCTTGTTTCTGCATATCTAGTGTAGTAGTCCGTCAGCACGATTATCCATTTTTTCCTGTTTTTCGTAGATGGTAGTGGACCAACAAAGTCAATTCCAATTCTTTCTAAAGGAAAGTTGGCTGGGGGGATGGGCTGTAGTAGTCCAGAAGGTAATTGGTTTGAGCCTTTCCTACTTTGGCAAAGGTGACACGTCTTAACGAATTCTGAGACATCCTTTAGCATGGATGGCCAAAAGTATTTACTCTTTATTCGGTACATGGTTCTGGCGACGCCCAGATGGCCATTCGACATATGATTGTGATATTCTTTCATAATTTCTCTCTTTTTATTCTCTGGAACCACAAGCAACCACGCCCTGCCTTCAGGGTTCGGGTTTTTCTTAAAGAGGCATCCATCTTCTTCTTTAAAGTTTTGCGCAATTGATCGCCTGCTTCCATTAAGGTTTTTCTTAACACTTTCGATAAATTTATCCTCTTCGTCTGTTATTTGATTTAAAAATAGCCTTTCAAAATCCTCATCCCAATCAGTTTCTGGTAAGGGCCCCCTAGATAAGCCATCGGCGTCCAGATGCTTCTTTCCCGATTTATGTATTATATCGAAGTCATATTCTTGAATTTTCAATGCCCATCTTGCCAATCGACCTGTTGGATCCTTCAAGTTTTTGAGCCAGCATAAGGCGTGATGGTCTGTTACTATTTTAAAGTGTCTTCCATAAAGGTAGGGTCGTAATTTTGACATTGACCAGACAACGGCAAGACATTCTTTTTCAGTGGTTGAATAATTTTGCTCCGCTTTACTTAGGGTACGACTCAAATATGAGATCACCTTCTCTTCACCACCGATGTCTTGGACAAGTGTTGCACCTATGCCGATGTTGGACGCATCAGTATGAACATAAGTAGGTGCATTTGGATTGAAGTGACCTAAAATTGGTGGACTTAATAGTGCTGTTTTTAGGGTTTGAAACGCTTCCTCTTGTCTTTCTGTCCAGGTAAATGATACACTTTTTTTTATAAGGTTGGTCAAAGGGTCGGCAATTTTTGAAAAGTCTTTGATAAATTTTCTATAATATGAACACATTCCCAAAAAGGATTGTACTTCTTTGACCTTTTTGGGCCGAGGAAAATTTCTGACAGCTTTGATGTTATGTTCCGCGGGTTTTATACCATGTTTGCTCGTTATATAGCCGAGAATCTCCAATTCTTCAAAAGCAAATCGGCATTTTTTGTCGTTTAACCTTAAATTAGATTCACGAAAACATCTAAAAACAGCTTCAAGTCTTTTGAGGTGCGTTGGAAAATCCGGGCTATATATGATAACATCATCCAGATAACACAAACAAATTTGCCATCTCAGATTTCCAAGCATATTCTCCATATTTCTCTCAAAGGTAGCAGGCGCGTTACAAAGTCCAAAAGGCATCACGTTGAATTCATATAATCCATGCGCTGTAGTGAAAGCTGTTTTCTCTTTGTCTCTTTCTTCGACTTCAACTTGCCAATATCCAGATCTGAGGTCTATTGCTGAGAAGTGTGTAGATCCTTGGAGAGTATCCATAACTTCGTCTATTCTAGGGATCGGATAGACATCTTTTACTGTGACATTATTCAGTTTTCTGTAGTCCACACAAAATCTGTATTTACCATCTCGCTTCTTGACCAATATTACTGGAAAAGACCAGGGGCTAGAAGATGGCCTAATTATGCCTTCTGTAAGCATCTCGTCAATTTGCTCTTTTATAATATCTCGTTCTTTAGCACTTACCCGGTAAGGCTTGTGTTTAATTGGCTTCGCGTCTTCTGTGTCTATCCGATGTTTTGCCAAATTGGTTCTCCCTAATCTCGATGAAAAAAGATCTCCATACCTTTCTAAAACTTGTTTTAACTCCTTCTGTTCCTTTGGTGAAAGATTTTCGTTTATTTGGAATCTAGGTTCTTCGTTCTTTTCTACCTCTCTTTCTCGACTCACATTTATTTTCGCTGGACTACTTCCAAAAGCCAATGTTTGGTTTTTCATTATTTTTAACGGTCGAGGATACGGATTAGTTATCCAGATGTGTGTTTCCCTATTTATAACATTGATCAAGCTTCTTGCTAGACGAAGTCCATTTGTTTGAAACATTTTGCTGCTCTCTTCGATAATATATTCTCCATCCTCTGTTTCTACCAATGCCTTGATCAATTTCATGGAACATTCCGGTACAATGGAATCCTTGGCACTCTTTATTTTCAACCTTTCAAAATTGATTTCGTCATGATTATTCGTCAAATCATATTTTATAGTTTCTTGCTTACAATCTATTTTTGCGTTCATTTTCTTAAGGAAATCTCTCCCAAGAATTAATGTCCGTAAATGCGTTTTCAATATCACAAAGTTGTGTGATAATGTTTCGTCATCAATTTTTATATTTAAAAATATACTTCCTACCATGTCCAATTTTTTTCCATCGGGTCCTGCACAAATCTTTGCGAGTTTACTTATACCATGGCCTGTATCGAGGGCCGTTCTGAGGTCGACCACTGAGAGGTCAGCACCTGTATCAACCAAAGCTTCAAAAGTCCCTATCTTGTCCACATTAATTTTTAATTTGTATTTAGGGTCCAACTTCTTGATTCCGTTTATGGTCGACTTGCTTTGATTGACAGATTCAGGCGCGACGCTTAGTTTAAATCTTCCAACACGGAATATCTATTCCGGGTAGGAATATTTGTCTGTGTGCTATGACATACATCAGCATAAAGCCGAGGTCCTGATTTCTCTGATATTTCATTCATTTGGCATTTTTCTTCGACCTTCTCTTGGGTATCTGCTGGATCCTCTTCTAGGATTCTTATAAACTTGACCCTACAATAACGGGCCACGTGCCCTGGCTTGTTACATTTAAAGCAGATTGGTCTTCCATCTTCCGTCCTAGTTTTGCTCACTTCTTGGCTTTTATTGTAAGTGTTTCTCTGAAGGTTTGGTTTCGGCACAAAGTTAGGATTATAAGGACGTCTAGGGGTAGAGGGCTGGGGAAAGTTGTTTCGATACTGTCTGGGGGTAGGAGGGGAGTCGTTCTTGTAATTATTGGAAACAGGGGCTTGGGGCCTGGAAGTGGTCTGGTAGTTTCGTGCGGCAGTCGGCGGCACGTACCTCGATTGTTGTTGGGGTCTAGAATAGCGTGGACCGTTATATAGGTTTCTGGATTTCTCCACACGTTCCCGATACTTCTTTTCAAAAGAATCCATTTTCTTGCACACGACAAGAAGGTCATCGGTCGTTTTAGGAGGGTTCAGGTAGAGCGCGAATGAGTACTCTTTTTTCAGTCCTCCAATAACATGTTCAATTTTTGTTTCTTCTTCCATTGCGGGGTCAACCTTGTTGCACAACACTAGAATGTCTTCCGCGAACCTGATTGCTGGTTCATTCCAGTGTTGCATTCTGTTGAGCTTCATTCTAAGTTCTTCTTTATTCGCGTCCAAAGAAAAATCCTGAATGAGGCGGATTTTAATATTTTCCCAGCTCGTGAAACTAGCTTTGTGTAAATTCAACCAGGTTTTAGCGCTTCCCGTCATGTTCATGGCGGCATAACGAGAGATAATGTAGTCTGCCCAATGGTACAAGAAGCCAATTTCTTCAAGAGATTCAATCCATGGGCGAGGGTCTTCCGTTCCATCATACTTGGGGATGTCGATGTTGGGATTCAGGACAACTGGGTCGAAACTAGCATCTCTACCAATTGTTGCACCAGGCTGCGGCTTGGCAGACTCTTCAGCCTTGATTCTCTCCTGTGCTGGGTCTTGCATCTTGCCAGAGCGTGTTTCAACCATCCTACAAATTTATATAAGGGAATAATGAGATAAGTCTACTTTAAGTAGCCTCCAGAATACCTTATTTATTTTCTCACATCAAAGAGAGCAGTGAAGTCACAGTGTACCTAAATACAAATGATGATAATCTGTTTTAAATAAATATCATAGAATATAAAAATAAATAAATATATAATTTAAATTTCAAATATATTAAAAATAATATAATAAATACGCCATTAATCATGATGTAACAATATATATATATATATATGGTAACTAGGACACATACAAAATAATAACATTTCATTTCTGTAACAAATATATCCCGAAAAATCCCACAATATACAATAAAAAAATCCTAAATAGAACCCAGGATATAGCAAACCTTCCCTTATAACAACATATGGTAATCCCCAATTCCATTCCATTAAAAATACCCCATTGTTTTAAAAATATTTTGATCAAAATAACGAACTACCCTATAACTAACCTAATTTTAGGTTTCAAACAAAATAATCAATCTAATTTAAAAACTAGGCTACTGATAAACTTAAATTTGTAATCAAGAGAATCTGTAAAATAAAAAAAAAATTGAGCATGTTTCAGTTCACAGAAAGCGATTTTAAAACAACATATTTAGCGGTATTGTTTGCTTACATTCATTTTTCCTGCATGTTATATACGTTTTTATATATTATACTTTGTATTAAATAACTCTTTGCATTCATCAAATTTGAAATAGAAAAAAGGCAAATGCTTTACAAAATGAAGGGGAAAAAAGCAAAGAAAGGTGTTCTAAAAAAATAAAAAGCTATTAATAGAAAAAATCCATTATCAAAGCTTTTCAAAGAGAAACAACAAAGGCAAATTTTCAGAACATGTTAAAATAAGAAAATGCAACTTATCTACTAGAAATAAATTTTGTTTAAAATATTAAAAATTGCTACAAAGAGGAATCAACCCCAATATTTGCTATGATGGTATGTGTTAGCATGCGCGTTTAGAAGAGTTTAATATCTAGCTAGTTTAACCTTGGCTAAAAATAATATCATCAAATATTATCTCTACAGACCTTACTGCAATGATAAAAGTTATTGAATGAGAGGGCTTAGCTGAACTGACTCACCAGTGATGAGCCAAACCCTCTCATTCCATAACTTTTATCTTTGCAGTAAGGTCTGTAGAGACAATATTTATTGGTTTTATTAAAAAAGAAAATAATTGCCAGTAAATATAAACCGTTTGGTTTACGACCACTACGACCCGGGTTCGATCCCCGCAATGGGGCTCTGGCACATTTGTAAGTGCAAAGTCGAACTGCTTTCACATGTGTAGACATGTGGTGCGCTTACAGTAAAAAAAGCAGTCGCTAACTACCCACCATGATTAGCATGGCCTATACCACGTGTACTAGGGATAAGCAAAAAAAAAAAAAAAGTGTTATGCATTTTATCGATAGATGGCAATTAATTTATATTTGAAATATATATATATATATTTTTTTATTCCATCAAAGATGGTTATCTTAGAGCCTGCAGAGGTTTGAAAAACAGGTTCAAAACAAAATCTAGACTTCAGAAAATAAATAGAAACTGGAAATGGAAGAAAAATCCTAAAGGGAAATGTTTCAAGAATGCTTTCAAAGGTATTTAAGACATTTCTTCAAGTAAACTTTGTATTATATTAAAGGATAAAGTTGTTTTCAAAAATATATATATATATATATATAAATTTATGTTTCTAAATGTATAATTAATAAAGCTCACTTAGGAGTTTTCTCTTGATTTTTAAATTAGACATAGAGGTACATGTATGCTAATGATAAGAAAAACCTATCATCAAATGACTTCTTTCAATATTCATCATTAAGTTAAGGAAATGGGTCAATTTAGGGAAATGAAACAAAATGCCTTTTATTAAGAGGCAGCCTTTTCCAGTGTGTATAGCTGTTCTTTAATTATACAATATAAAATTTTGAGAAGTGAAATCAAACAGACCATGGCTATAGTTAACCAAAAGTACACTCCCATTGGGGTTCATTATAGAAGGGTTTTACTGTGTTTATTTGAGGATGTGGTCTTGTTACATTATGTGTTTCTAATCTATATAACCCAAATTATATAAATTCATAAATGTGTATAAAGAAAAAAAAAATTCAAAAAAAAAAAATTCTATTCAAATTAATTTATATGATAAATTTTATATAGGATAGTTCATGTTAACATTCCAAACCCAGCTGTAGTGAACAAGGAAGTGAGCAATAACCCTGGTAATTTTTATAAGACTTTTTGATTTATAAAAATTCCCATTTTAACTTGTTCAAGAAAAGTTAGGTTAGCAGATTCAATTGTCAATATTTGTATACATCATAGCATTAGAGAGGTAATGATAAGGCATAATTTGGATTATAAATTATAAACACAAGGTAATAAGATCAAATCC